>JBAMBO010002224.1:0-77500 GCA_037044535.1 Lordiphosa magnipectinata | reverse complement strand
ATTAAGTATTTAGCTCATAAAAATTGGTTAAGCAGTTCTTGAGAAAAACTGTTTTTTTTTTAACTTTCCACCCATAGAATCTAATCCAACAGCGATTAGGTGAATTACAAATTTGGTGCACTGAGTCCACTCATTGTTGGTAATCAAATATTTAAATTTGGTGCTGATACGAGCCGGGCAGTTTTTGTATGCTTATTCTGCTATGCCCTTAATTTTGATTTATAGCAATTTTGTCAAACTAATGTGCTGTTCTCAATACAACTGCATTTTGCATTTTCGCATTTTGGGCAAAATTTAAATTTTCCCGGTTGGAGATTTGAATGACACTTATTCAACTTTTTAAAAATATATTTTAATTGAAGAATTTTTTTTTTCTTTTTTTTTTCAAAATTTCGGTTTTTTATTAACAATTTACATATATCAGATAAATTATTATCCTAGTTGACTGATACCTCCTATTTACCCGTCATTAATTTCCAACTATTAAATCTGTATAATAATCTGAACTAATGATAAAATTTTGTATATATTGAAAGAAAACTATCTAAAAGAAAACTTTAAAAATAAAAAATGTATACGTAAAACTTAAAACTAAATAACCGGAAAATCTAGCTCATGCAAAAGTTTTGTAAATTTCGCTTTTTTGGACCGTTGGATCTAACCATTTATGCGTCTACAATTGCCATTCATCAAATCTCAATGATTTCCAAAACTCTTAAAAGTTTTGGAAATTTCGCGAAAAATCTTAACTCAAATAATAATTGGCGAAATTTCGCAAGCTTTTGGATTATTTATTTATTTAGTGTTGAGATAATAACGCACCGCGACTAATCTTGGTCTATTGTGCGCCCCCTATTGAGTTTACAACTCTCCTAGTAGCCCTATTTCCTGTACGAAGGTCATGATTTTCGTGGGTTCTAGGTTACTGATATTGGTTGGGTGTAAAATGTGTTTCCCAAATCTACTAAGTCTGCGCCTCGCTTGAGCATCGCAGTGTGCTAGTATATGCTCGGAGGAATCCTCCTTCTCTTCGCAATATCTGCATAGTTGGATGTTTGTTGTTCCCAACTTGTACATGTGGCTCCGTAGTCTGCAGTGGCCCGTGTAGAGCCCTGTCAAGATATTTAGGGCATTCCTTCCTTGTTGGATTAACTTTTTGAACCTTTTGAGATTATGGTTCACTATTAATACTTTAGTTTGTCTCATCCCCCTGGTGTTCAACCAGGAGGCTGTTCTAAGCATATTCTCTTCCTTTCTAAGGAGACCTTTTATTGTGTGTGGACCTATGCAGCAGTAGGGTTCCGGGCCTACCATTGCGGTGGCTGCAGCCTTGCGTGCCAATTCGTCGGCCAATTCGTTTCCGGGGACATTATTATGTCCCAGTATCCAACGTAGGGTCAGGTTGTTCCTGCTGCCTAGTTGGTCCTATTTGTCCTTTGTCTCTAAGACTAGCTTAGAGGTGAACTTGTTGCTGCTAAGCGCATTGAGCGCTACTTGGCTATCAGAAAGGATAGCTATCTCTCTGATTTGGTAGTTCTTTCCCATATTAAGGTAATATACTTGCGAATTCTCCCATTGCCTCAGACCTTTTCGTTCCCGGTCCTGCTACCCCAAGTCCAGTTTCTTGGGGCGTCAGGGAACCGTCTGTGTACCACTGAATTCTGTGTGGTTGCATTTTGTATGTTTCTTCTAGTGAGATCCAATCTCTCTTATTACTTTTGTGAACATTGAAATTCCTGTCAAAGTGGTACTCAGCCACCATATCGTCTCTGGGTTGAAGGATTATAAGGATTTCCTTCTCCAGCTTCTCAGAGTCCCTTAGGCTTACAATGTGTTTTCTACCAACTCCTTTTGCTGTTAGTCTTAGCAGTGTTGCTTTCTTCTTCAGTCAGATGGTATGGTGGAGTGGTTTTAGCTCCATCAAGACCTCTAATGCCGCTGTCGGACAGGTACGCATGGCTCCGGTGATGCATATACATGCCAGCATTGGCAGTTTTTGCAGCTGCGTCCTTACAGTGAGGAGATTTACCCTATCTCCCCACACTACAGCTCCATAAGTGAGCATCGGTCTCACTACCATGAGGTATAGCCATCGGAGTATGTGTGGTGCCATGCCCCACGATTTTCCGGCTGTGCTCCTACATGTGAACAGTGCTGAGTGTATACTCCAAGTGCTTATCAAATCTTAGCTTGTTGTCAAAGACTACGACAAGATATTTGACCTTTTTTTTCTGGGGTAATGAGGCAGCCGGATAGGTGTATTGGCCTCATTCTGCTCAGCTATTTTCTGGTGAACGGTACAACGATGGTTCTCGCAGGGTTAAGGTTGCATCAATCGGACGTCACTTTCAATCCCCTTTGGAATATGTCACATAGGGTTTCTTCGTATTTTCCTCTCGCAAGGATGACAATGTCGTCAGCATATCCTTGGCATGTTATGCCTAGGGACGCGAGTCTTTCTAGAAGCTCATCCACAAGTAAGCTCCACAACAGTGGGGACAGAAGTCCTCCCTGAGGGCATCCTCTAGTTGTGGTTACTGTGATGGTTTCTTCACCTGTCACTGCAGAGGGGCTTCCTCTGCCTACTGTGGGGCTTATTCCTCTTCTGATGAGGGCAATCTTGACAGCACTAAGGGATGTGTTGCCGAATGCTCCCTCAATGTCTAGGAAGGCGCATAAAGCCACTTCCTTGTCTTCGATTGTTTTCTCTAGCATCTTCCCGAGTTGATACAATGCCGTGTCGGTCGAACGGCCTGCTCTATACGCGTGCTGTGTTGGTTGGAGGGGAGCCTCCTTTAGCAGCGTACTTCGTATGCTATTGTCCACTTGCTTTTCAATCGTTTTCAATAAAAACGATGTCAATCTGATGGGTCTGAAGGACTTTGGGTTAGTTATATCCTTCTTCCCTGCCTTGGGGATGAAGACTACCCTTGCTCTGCGCCAAGCGCGTGGGATATACTCAGTTGCCAGACTGCTGGTTATAATCTTCCTGAGTTTTGATAGTAGTATGCCCTTTCCATCCTGCAGGAATGCTGGAAAAATGCTATCCGGTCCGGAGGATTTGAAGGACTGGAATGTTCCAATTGCCCACTCAAGTCTACCTGCGGACACAATTTTCTTGGCTTCCGCCCAGTCGAAGCCACGAGGGTGATAGCATTACTCTTGGTCGTCACATTCTTCCACGGGGATGTTTCCCGGGAAGTGGGTGTCTAACAAGAGACGTACTCTCTCCTCGTTACTCACTGTATAGCCATCTTTAACCTTTTTGAGCGAAATGTTGCCGTCCGGGCTTTTCTTGGCCAGGACTCTATGCAATCTTGCTCCTTCTTTCGTGTCTTCAATGGACTCGCAGAATTACCTATAATATTTTCTTCTCTCGATTTGCTAAGATGACAATTCTCTTCGTACGCATCGATTATGCTTTTGTTTAGTTCGTTCACAAAAATTTCTAGATCTAGGGGGTGTTTCGGCATATTATTTCCTATCGTGGAATATAAGCCTCCCCAATTGGTTTTGCGGCGGTTTCTGCTAGGGATACTTTGCTGTGTATTCGTTTACAATCTAAATTGGATTATTCTATGGTCTGACATAAATTCTTCTAGGTAGACCTGCCAATCCTTTATATTATATAACGTTCTAGCGATTTACTGGAGAAGGTGAGGTCAGGGACTTCCTCCCTTACTCGAGTTACAAATGTCGGGACAGAACTTACATTACAAATTTCGAGGTAAAGCCTGGATAAAAATTCTATTAAGCACTTACCTCGATCGTTCACATCGGAGATTCTACAAGCCAAAAGGTTGGGCATTTGCGTCACATCCGACTACAAGCGGCAGGCTTATTCTGCCACATACGATCTCCAGCGAAGTAGGCAGAGACTATGACCGTGCTCTTTCCGTGCTTCGCCTCGGTGGTCGCTATCGCGACACAATCTCTGGATAGTATATTTAATATTCTTCCTAATCATTATATAGGTTCTGGGGAAGGCATGCCCTTGGTCCCAAATTGCCGTTAATTCTCTTGTATACAGGCCCTTTATTTCCTCATTGCACCAGGGTTCCTATATTAAAGCTAGTCCTAGGTGTTGTCGGGTGAACGTTCTAGCCAAGACAGCCGAAGCCGCCTTTGCGTGATGAACGTTCACCTGGACCAGCTTGGTGCTTTTGATGACTGAGGGGGAAGTCATCATTGCGCTGTTTGATTTGCGCTATCTGGCGGGGAGCCAGGACTGCTCACCAATGTGGTGTCGGCTTCTTCGTCCTCATGGACTGCAAGCTCTGAGGCGAGTTCTTGCGAGGACATGGGCTCGTCTGCCTCCTCCACAACCTCCATGTCTTTTACGGGGGATTCCCCGTCGAGGTCCTCGTCCTCAGCGACATCCTCCTTTTCTGTGAGGGGTTCCTCACTCGGAGATTCTCTACTTCCCGCTTCGGCGGGGCGTCCTGCCTCCGTTTCTTGTTGATGGGTCTGTCCAGCCAACTTCGCGGTCTTCTTGAGACCATGTACGGGAATCTTCCCGTATCTGAAGTTGAGCTGGTAACCCATCGAGACAATGGTCTGCATCGAGACTTCGTCGATACCAATAGCCATGAGGGCTCCGCCTCCTTGGTCCTTTCGTGACACGACCCGCCATGTGTCAGTCACGACGCTGTTTGGGTTCCTCTGAGGACCCCTGAGGACCCATTCAGGGGATATTCTCTCCCATTTTACCTAGAAGGGGTACTCCCTTCCATTCTGTCAACCTTGGCACGTTGCTCATCAGCCACTCCGCGGTCGTCTCATCGTTGCAGTCGATGATCTGATGACCCGGCCGGAAATGGATTCCCGCGAAGCTGATGGGCGTATCCCAACATGCCAGGAAGACTTCCTCCAGTATCGCATCCTCAAGTGCATATCGCTCCTCTTGACTGAGGTTGACCTGAGGGTATTCCTCAGGTACCACCGCTACCGTGCTGGGCGCGTGGTCTAGGTTTTCCTCAGAGGCTACTGCCTGTGAGGGAGTGCTAGCCGACGTCACGGCGGTGCACTGTCGCTTCGGCGTAGCAGTTGGCGGCGTGATGTGGGTGCTACTTCTCTTTGGGGCAGGGGTGCGTGGCTGCACCTCTGATGTCCCTGTTCATGGCTTCGTGGCCATCCGGAGGGCTACCTCCGGTTCGTGACCATTCCTGAGGTATCTCAGGTTCCATTTGGTCCGAGAGCCATAGAGACCTCGACGATTTGGGTCGTCTAGGCCTCCAGGCTGTCCTCTTTGAGGCAGGGAGTCCTCCTTGGAACGTTTGTCCCCGGTGGGAAGTGGCCTTTGCCCTCCAGAGGAGGTGGGCCGAGTTTCCATTCGGGGGAGGAGATGGTCCCTTTTTGTTCCAGTATTCTTCCTTACCGCAGGAGCTCGGTAAGGACTCCGAGGTAGGGCTTTGCGCACTGGAGCGCTTCTTTCTTCTCTAACGAGGGCTGAACGCTCCCGGCCCATTTGACTCTCTTCGAACTATCTTGCGACAGCGGTTGCAGAGATATCCTGCTGTATTTTAAAGCTGCTCGTTTTCTTTATATTTTGAAGGGCCGTTTCTCAGGGCTTCCATACGGTCGACCACCGGCCGAGGCCCACCGGTGGCAAAGGTTCTTAGAACAGGCGGTCGCCACTTGCCTGAGGCCACCGTTCGAGACTGGACTATTTGTTACCCGGGCCTCCAGCCAGGCTGACTCTCGGCACGGTCCGAGTCCGGCCCGGGGTGAGATGTGAGGGATGGGATGGGGGTAGGTAGTGCGTAGGAGCTGGGTGTGTGTGAGGTAATTTTTACCAGGCGGCAACACAAGCGCCTCGTCGGTGCACTGCGGCGTGTCACCCGCTGGCTGTCCGGGACTGCTTATTTGCGGGGTATGCCCACTTATTCGCAGCTAACCTCTATGGGGAGGCCGTTCGCTATCCGCAACCTGCGACCCGTCCGATAGCCCAACAGCTAGGCCCCCTATTAACCAGTTCATCGGGATACGAAAAGTTTTTGGATAGTTCAGCCTATTTATATACACTTCCTATATCTACCAGTCTACTGCTGCCGTCCATTAAGTTTTCAAAATAATCTTAAATCATACTAAAAATTTACCAATTTTGACCTTTTCAATCTACGCCTTTTATTTACCAACGATTGCTCAAATAAATACTCAAATGAAAATTTGAAAAATTTTGCGGTTTTTGGTCTAAACATCTTTTATACGCGTCTTCAATTGCCATCTATCCAAGCTTCATAATTATCTTAGGACCTTTGAAAAATTTTCCAATTTCTCGATTTTCTTGACCATTTGATCTACTCCTATTTACCCACCGGTTTACCAGTCTTTATGGTAATCTTCTTGGACCATTTGTTCCACACCCCCTTTATTTACCCGTGTACTATTGCCGTCTGTCAAATCTTCATAATAATCTTAGGTCTTATAAAAATTTTAGGCTTTGTCCATTCACCTATCTGTCTTTCTGTTTCTACGCAAACTAAACTCTCAGTTTTAAAGCTTAAAAGAGTCTTCTTTTTAGTGCACGCTGCAAATATGTCGCAACGTCGGTAACGTCCCTAAACTCAGTCTTTACTAATATTATGTGCTTTCATATAATTTTGCAAATTTTGGTCAAAATCGAATGACTATATCTTAAAGCTGCCACAGGAACCATCGGTCGGAAAATGGGTCTTATTGACAAAAACTTTTTTGTTTTCAATGTTAGCGTCCCCAAACTCGCCCATTACTAATATAATATGCTTTTACACGGACTTGCTAAATTTGGTTAAAATCGGATGACTGTATCTTACAGCCGCCATACGACCGATCGGTCGGTAATTGAGTCTTAGAGAGAAAAAATTTTTGTTTTTAATTTTATCGTTCTTTAACTCGGCGATTGTTAATTTGGAATGTTTTCTCAGAGATTCGCGAAATTTGGTCTGTCGGAAAATGGGTTCTAGTTACAAAAGTTTTGATTTTAATGCTAGCGTTCTTAAACTCTGGTATTTCAAAAACAGCATTTGCAAGGGTATAAAGACTTCGGCACAGACGAAGTTAGCTTGGCCTGCTCCTGTTTCTGTTGTCCTGCAGTCTATATTGCTCAAAGATCCTTCGGCTTTCAGTTAAAACATCATATTTTTAAATTTTTTCACAAAATCGAATTTTTTGTACTATTCCAGTCTTGAAGTAAGTGAGTGATATACACTTTATATGGACAGAAATGTTTCCTCCCGCCTTTAACATACATTTGCGCGAACTAAGTTCACCGTTTTTACTGTACGAGTAACGCGTATAAAAATAAGAAGGTTGGTAAGACAAGACGACGATAGTCGGAGCCACTGTTAATTTCTCCTTTTGTAATTTATCGGGAGTATCTTCTGTTTTCTAATTTAATGAAATCGCCTTTTTCAATATTGTCATATTTATAAGCCACAACCATGTTTAAACTTGAACATGAGACTCGACCACGATCCTAACGTTGCGTTACATATCATACGCCTATCATTCTTTTTAACATTAAAATTTTAGCCTTTTTCATCTATGTCATAAACATGCCACCTTCTGTAATAGCATTAAATATTAATAGCGGCAATGACGAGAATCAGCCCAGCAGACACAACACTTGAAAAGGATCAACCATGAAAACCACTTGAAAAGGTCATCCGGTTCCCACCACTTAATATGCATCGTGTGAAGCAATATGTATTCCTCTCACGAATGCAATCTTACAAATACTGCCTTAGTTAAGAATAGAAATTAAGGAATGAGAAATTTAGAAATAAAAGCAGCTCGCTTACACTGAGCCAGGCAGTACAAATGAAATCTTACAACCGTGCTCAACTAAAAGTGTATGTCTATACAACGAATTTGTATTGCATTTTGAATGAAATTATAAGTACCTAGTTCTCGCAATTGGCCAGAGAGACTTGGGCATTGCTGGAAGGCGCAAGGCGGCCATTTCGAATAAGTTGTTCTTCGATTTGTAGCCATTGAGAGACCTAATAAAAAGGAGAAAAAGTTTTGAAAAATATTTATCCAAAAAAAAACTGCGTAAAAAACCATGGCAAGTATGTAGTAGGCGAGGCTTGCTTACTCTCTATTGGTCGCTCTCAGGAGTTCACTCTCGCACTCTCTCACTCTCAGAGAGCATAAGCAGGGTGGGTTTTGGCTTTGAGCAGAACAGACGACGGGCAGTCTAGATCGAGCCATAGAAAAACTAACATAGAAGCACACTTTGAAACGCCGCTCTTTTTTGAGTGATGTTAACGCCATTGTGGCAAGGAGATACTTCATAGAGACAACAAAATCTGTTACTCAAAATTATTGTCGACATAGGAAAACACGGTGGTTAGAGGGAGATGGACATAGTCAAAAAAAAAACTCAGAGAGTCAAAAAATAACTCAAAGAGCCAAAATGACAGCGAACAGCTGACAAATGTCTGAGTGAAAAGCTGTCGACGCAGCAAAGTGTGCTTCTATGTTAGTTTTTCTATGATCGAGCGATTGACAGAGCGAGAAGCCAAATTGTAATTTTAAGTGCTACCGACTAAAAACATTATAAAAACACATAATAAAACATCAAACTGTATATAAATAAAGTCAACAACTATACTCTTACAAGTACTAGGTTTATTATTTCATACTATCATTTAGTTTCTATACTTCTAATCAGAGACTATATTCAAAGTAAAAGTCAAATGAAAAGTCAAGGAACTTTCAAAAACTGTAATCAGCCTGGGGTGTGTGAGTGGGTCGGCCGTGTGACTGATGGGTTGACAAGTCAGCTGCTGACCCACTCACCAATCTCCTTTCTTCCCCTAAAAATTGCAAAAGTTGCTTTGTCCATTAAAAGAGGAAGCCAAGGCCTTAGACACCATGGTGGAACGTTAATAAAACACATTTCCTCACAGCTTCCCCCTTCCAACACCATTACCATTTTCATTTGTGACCCACGCACAAAAGAAACATTTGTCTACTTGAGTTTGAATTTTACGGTTTTTATACTCTGTATCAAGGGCACACAGAGTATACTAAGTTTGTGCAAATGTATGTAACAGAGAGAAGAAATCATTTCCAGCCCTTTAAGGTAGATATATTCTTGATCAGCAGCAACAGCCGAGTCGTTTTATCCATGTCCTTTCCGTCTGTATGAACGCGTCGATCTCAGAGACTATAATATATAGAGGTACAAGTTTTTGGTTGTATGTAGGTGTATACCGTACCCAAATCGAGTTTGTTTCAGATTTGGAAAATTCCTCCTCCTCATTTTTACCGCGAAAAACTGTCAGAACAAACGTTACTTTGTACAGGGTATTTTGCAGTCGGGGCACTCGACTGCAGCACTCTTGTTTATTTTTTCTTTATCGAAATAAAACAAATTGTATACATTAAAGTTGACTTTGCTCACACTCTCTGGCTCTCTTCCTCATTGTCCAATTTACTCATTACTTATCTATTTCTTTGCAAATGACCTTACTTATCATCTCATTTATTATGTTCTGCAATCAATTAGGGTGCGACTTTAATGTGAAAACAGCATTTTTATTGCGCGCATGTTGATGTTTTCTTTGTGCTCTGTGGCACGCCCCGGCAGCGTGCACGCCCTTTTCGGACACTCGACGGTTTTAATATATAACTTAATTGCCACTCGCGCTGTTGTGACACATGTGGATGCCATTAAAATCAAAGTAAACGCTTGCCAGTAGTCGCAGCAGGTAAATGTAGGCATGTTCGGGGGCGTTAGACGCTTGACTGCCCGCCAGGCTTTCATACCTTGTGCCTGCGTAAAGCAAAGGACATTTGTCAATATGTTAAAGATATGAGAGATGGCCATCGAGGACAGAAATAAAGTGAAGGGAAGGCGTGACAGATTGACAGGACATTTATAGGTGATGCTCATGATGGGTCATTGATGGTCTATTTATGTGGGACAAATGTCGCGTCAGGGCACTGGACACAAATTTCTGATATAATCATTTATCAAAAATGAAATGCGAATATCATTGAGATTAATTTGCATAGTTGGCCCATAAATGCCTGGCGGAAAAGCATTTTGCTTTTCATTTCCAAATATGTTGCATTAAAACTTCTCTGCCAATCAGCTTTTGAAATGAATTCAAATTTGTCACAAACTTAGCATAACAATTAAGAAAGTCGGTCAAGCCCGACAATAATATACTCTGTACCTGATTTCAATGCATCTGCCTACATCAGCATGATCTGCCTGCATATATAAGATGTTTATGTCACGTACATGGGTCATTCTTTTTGAAACCGAAGGGTTTTAAAATTCGACATTTTTAATTTCAATAAAAAATTAGATCTTGATATTCGCTCCAAAACGTATTTTGTCAATAACAATTTAAATATGGTTTGTAATTATTATTATTTATTTATTGTTTAATTTTCTGTCACCTTATGTAAATTATGGAAACTTAATTTAGATTGTGTAGATATCCTCATAACTTACCTTTTTATGTAAGTTTGATTTCAGGTGTAATGTGTCTGATTACACAGGCCAACAGCCATTTTGGCCCAGCCTTCTTGTTGCAAAATTCTGATCCAGTTTTGTGCACTGATTCTAAAACTGGTTTCGGTACTTGCCCATCAGCTCTTGTTTTCAAGATATCGCAGAAAATCCATTTTGCAGTATTTTTAGTTTTCAAAAATTATTGAGGTTATTGATATTATTGAGGACAGTATACATATTAATGCAGCCTAAAAAAATCATAGAAGCAGCATCAGCAAACCCAAATGCGTCGAAATAGGCCATTGAAGATTCATTTTCATCAAATTATGGCAAATTTTTCAAACTTAATCGTCGTGTACAAGACATTGCGTTGGCTGGATTTTAATTACAACCACTTTAGCATGTAGCCTAAAGGCTCTTCAATTTTCACAAATTTTGTAGCATTTAAATCAGCTGGATGGACAAAGTTACAGCCGGTTAGTCCGGCAAAAATGAATTAAAATTTATGGCAGGACAACTAGATTGATACATAAAATGTGTGTAGGAAATATTAAAAGACTACGTGATCTAACATAGACCTTACATTAATTGTCAAGCAAATGTACAACTACATTCAGGCTGAACTAGATTGAAACAATTTCACCCAAATTCAAATTTGCTCGCGAAAATGACATCAAAATTTTATGAACTAGGCTACGAATGGGCCCAATGAGTTCCGCACTCACCATAATCTCCGGACTAAGCCCTTTGTGACTATTATGATTTTTCAAATTTAAACAAATGGCTGGCGGAAAGAGATTTCAGTGAAGAGTCTATCTGTGAAACGAATGTATATGTTGAGGAAATTTACCATTATTGTTATTTGAAGGAATGAGTATGAATACAAGGTAGTGCAAATACTTGCTCTATTTCGCAAGCGAATATGTTTGTGAGTCTGTCACGTCATTTGACGAGATAAGTCTTAAGTTGTCAATTTGAATTTTGTAGTTTTAACTTGATCTAAGTGGTTACATACAGTTAAGTGGACCAAAACAAAGCTGTTTTCAAGAATTTCTCCTGAGAAGACCTTTAAAATAATTAATGTACAAATTTTTACAAACATTGAGGTAACTTTTAACTGTATTTTATCATTTCTTATTTGAAAAAATTATCATTTTGAAAGCTGCTCCAGCCGATCTCCAGGAGCTCCACTCAAAAAAAGCGCTTTGCAGTGACCACGATATCTCTGGACTTGATCATCCAAAATTCAAAAACACCAAACAGATTTCGTTAAACTGTTTTAATGTATGTAATTTAATCATCTTATTATTCAAAAGCCGCTGATTTAAGGTGATGAAATCATTTTACCACCGCTTCACATCAAGCTTGACTTAATGAAGCAATTTGTCATGGCGTTAAACACAGATGGAAGTTGTGTTACAGTTTCTCAGCAAAAAGTTTCCATCAGTTAGTACAAAAAAAGTGGCGGCGGGAGTATTCGATGGTTCACAAATACGAAAATTTATAAAAGACGTGGAATACGTTAAATCAATGAACTCTCTCGAAGAAAGAGCTTGGTAGTTATTTGTGGTTGTAGCTAACAATTTCTTGTGCAATTTTAAGCACAAAAACTTCGAGGCACTCGTTAATGACATGATCCTAAATTTTTAAAATTTAGGATGCCATATGAGCATTAATCCTGAAAATTTTTGGGATCTAATTGAGGAAGGCGGAGAACGTTTTCACCAGGATTTGCGAACTATGGAAGCTTGGTATAAAAAGATGTAGTCATATCCTTGCTAGTTATTGCTGGTCTATACAGAGGGACAGTGAGAACTCGACATTGGAAAGAAAATCCGTGATGCGAAGCTTTCAAGTAATAACAAAAGTAATAAGAATGGTCAATTTCCTCAACATTTACATTCGATTCACAGATAGACTCTTCACTGAAATTCCTCTCCGCCAGCCATTTGTTTAAATTTTGAAACTCATAATAGTCACAAGGGGCTGAGTGCGGAACTCATTGGGCCCATTTGTAGCCCAGTTCATAAAATTTTGATGTCATTTTCGCGAGGGTGTTTGATATTAAAGGCCTATTCTCAGATGAGATAAAACTATATATATATATATAACACTATATATAACACTATATTTCCTATAAATAGGACTGCCGTTCAAATGGATTTTCAGTGATATCTTGAAAACAAGAGCTGATGGACAAAAACCGAAACCAGTTTTGGAATCAGTGCACAAAACTGGAACAGAATTAAATACAAGGAAGGCTGGACCTCACAAAAGAGGTCATTTTATTAGCCTGTGTTATGGATGAGTTGTTTTGTGATGATGATAAAATATGTTCAGTGTATTGATGGTGTCATGTTTATTGAATGGGAGGTAGTTGCTAAGTTAGTATGTTTGACTGTTGGAAACTTCCCTAGGGAAAAGTTTTTTGAGGCGTCATCTTACTTTACTTCCTGCTTTCTTTCGTCTGCGCAGGAGTCTTCTGGAAGGTGTGTTGGGGTGACTGCTTGGTATCTCCACGTAATCACCTGCCTGTTTATTAATTACGTCACCAATCTTGGACACACTGAAGTCACTCTACCAGGGTGCTCCCGATAATCTACGCAAACACCTTGACTTTCTCAGATGGGATTTCGCAGCTATTCCATATACTTGGATCCCATATCTCCAGGCAGCAAGTGCAACATATTTCGGAGTGAAAGCTTGTTTATGCTAGACAGAAGCCACATTCTTTACAAGCACGTTGATATGGGTTCCGAATGTAGGGCGCTTGTCCAGATATATTCCCAAGTATTTATGTCCAGATAAGTGACGTAATAGCTGATCGTTGAGGAAGACTCCTGGACACTCATCATGACGAAGTGTATTTATTCCATCGCTTCGCCCATCTGCTGAACCTATACAAATATTGTTGAACGACATCAGCGGCATTATAGATGCATGTGTCTCTCGCCATAATAGCTGTATCGTCAGCAAATGTTGCAGTGAGTAAGTCTTGGGGGCAGAGCTTAATACCGGAACCGGAACCTTTAACCGAAATAAACCGTTTCAAATCAAGTACCGGAACCGGAACCGATACTAATTTTTTTCGAGAACCGAATACCGCTTACCGTTATTATTGGAACCGATAGCACCGCAACGAAACCGAATCGTTGGTACCCGTACAGTTTCGGTTTTATTTACCTTTGGAGGGCGCAGATGATATTGCAGGAAAAGAAACTTTATGATAAAAACACATCAATGTGTCAAGAACTTAGCGACTGGATTCCATTTAGACTTTTCTCGCACTTAAACTGGTGGTCAGAATCCTCCTCAAAGTTCACAGAATTGTATGAGATTTCAAAAGTCGTGCTTTCTATTCCACCTACGCAGGTTAGCGTTGAACCTTTTCTCTGGCGTAAAATTTATAATGAATCCGCTATGAAGTTGTATGGACTCAACCACATTGAATGCAATTACAAGAATGCTATATAGTTAGTGGACATAAAAAATTCGAAGTTAAATTCGAAAACGAATAATTTAATATAAGTTAACACCAGCCAGCGCCCCCTCCCCTTCACCCTATCGCACGACATCCACAACTTCCATACCAGCAGCAACAGAAACATAGCAGCGGAAGGGCGCTGACCGTCCGTTAGCTGTCTCAGCTAAAACCACGCTCACTCGTCATGCACCCCCCACCCCTCGACCAACCTAAGTGAAACTGCAGTGCTAGCGGCCGATTACAACAACAAAGTTTTGGACCAAATACAACAGCCGCTGGCGGTTTCACAATATCCGCTGCACTCTGCCGGCACCGAAATATGCTGACGCCACGGGATTCTTGCTGCTCTGCCGGCACCGAAATATGCCGACGCCGCGAGACTCTTGGGCAGCGGCTTGGTCAACCGACCACTTGTTGAATAAGTTAGATTTAATTCTTTTTGTACCCCCAACTCGAATGCACACAACTTGTCCTATTAATAAAGTAATTTTGTAACGTTGAATTAATGGAAATTAATAGAATTGTAATGGAAATCATCATAACCAGGTAATATAGGAGGGTTTTCCTTCACTGGCCATGTCCGGCCATTACTTATATATGATTATGTAATATAATGAAATCATATGTTCTTACGAAATATTATATAATTTTACTTTCAATGTGAAACCATTCACTTTGTGTTGAATTTTGAGTCGTTTTATTACACAGGAATAAAATGGTTTAGATTTATCTCAGAATTTAATTTTTCCATTATTAAAAACAAGAAAGAAAGTAGGTCAAGCCCGACTATAACATACTCTGCACCCTTAATGTCGCAGCTCGCATTTGGTCACGAGTCAAACGGCCAGTTAACACACAACGCAGTGCGCTCTCTAAGTCTCTCTCTCTCTCTCTCTCTTTCTCTCACTTAGATTGCTTCTGCTGAACGCAATGCCTAGGTTATGGGTGGGGTGGGTGGGGCGTGTTAACTGACCGTTTTTTGCTCATAACTTGAGTATCGTTCATCCGATCTTTATCATTTCTTCAGCAAATCGATAAATAATTTTTACAAGGCTTACAAGGTATCTCTAGAACGGTACGAACGATCTATCTTCAAAACTGTGAGGAGATATGACGTTTTTTCCAAATTGCGGGGGCGCGAGGGGGCGTGGCAAAAATTGAAAATAAACTTGATCTGCCTGCAAGTATAAGAAATATATGCCCCATACATGTCAAACCTCTATCTCTTACCATCTCTGAGATCTCTTCGTTCATACGGACGACGGACGGACATGACGGACATGGCTATATCGACTCGGCTGTTGATGCTGATCAAGAATATATATACTTTATAGGGTCGGAAATGATTCCTTCTCCCTGTTACATACTTTTGCACAAACTTAATATACTCTATGTACCTTCGGTACAGAGTATAATAAGTAATACTTATACCGGTACGTACCGGTATACCGAAATAAAAATCCGGGTACCGTATCGAAACCGAAAAGCAGAAATTTATTAAAAAACTTATTGAACCGGTACCGGAACCGAAATTCGTTTCGGGATTAAGCCCTGCTTGGTGGTCTTCAATTGGTATTCTTCTCCCGGTAGGCATATCACATGTGTAGGTTCAGTCCGAAAGAAAGCTTCTCACAAGGGTGAGGCTTCGAGATGTTTTTTACCTTACATAGTAGTCCAGCATAAACAAGTGCGATAGTCGGTCAAGCCCGATTATAACATACTCTGTACCAGTTATCGTGCAATATTTTTATTATGCGCGCATCTCTACTTTTCTCTCTCTCTCTCCCTCTCTCCAAAATGATTGTGTTTGTTTGAATTCGAGGAATGGAGAGGATCGGTGGGGGGGTGCTTGATAACTTTCATTGCTCATATCTTTTGTATCTTTCATCCGATCTTTATCATTTCTTTAGCAAATCGATAAATAATTTCGTTTACTACCAAAAACAGGAACAGGAACGAACAATCTATCATTAAAACTGTGAGAGATATGACGTTTTTTCCAAATTGCGGGACTTGAATTTTTGATTGACTTTTATAGTTTAAAAGATATTAATTATTAAAGTTATAAACATATGAAAATATGCTCTTAAAGAAAAGTTTGTCACGCAGTCAGTTTCAAAGCAATTTGATTGAAACTTGGCACGTGTGCTTTATATTCAACAAGCTTTTAAATCGGACGTCTATATCATATAGTTGTCATAGAAATGCTGAATTTGGTTGTGGTATAATTTAGTTTGCAGACTATGGTCCAATCCACAACAAAATTAAATTTATCATAGTATTCGTTCGTAGCATCGTGGACTGTTCGATGTACACCTTCTATTTAAACAAATATTTACCCGTCTTCATGAGAATCTAAACTCATTATAGAATTTTGCGATTTTTTCGAACCGATTGGCCTATTTACTTGTCGACAATTACCAACTTATAAATCAAAACTTATTATAAAATATTGCAGTTTTTTGCAAGTTAGTGAGAGAGCAGGGATGCAAGCCGCTTGAAAATAAGGACTGGTTCGGTTCAGTGGTTCACACTGTTTTTGAACCGCCGGTTCGATTCATTAAATGGTTTTTGTAGCTAACTAAACCGCGGTTTCGGTTCGATTCACCATGAATTTATTATATATATTACGAAGGCCCGTTAACATTTTCAAGTTTGGAATATTATGATTTCTTAAGTAAATTGGGGACGCCTCCCACACTTTGGAAATTGAATTCCTAGAAAACATTTGAATATCTTTAAAATCCTTATATAAGTGCTGCTTGCAAACGCTTAATATCGTACAGAATATGGAGAATATCGTCCCGTAGAGGAAATGGGATACTCACACAAATCAATTGGAAAATTTTCAAGAAAGAAATGCAGTCTGATGACTGGTACATATTAAGGGATAGGCGAATAAAAGGAGCGGGAGATGTGCGTTAAACTAGATTGATCCGACATCGCTAAGGATTTATTCGGTCTATAAGTAGTCTCCCTTTTAGAGGGTCCATCAGCAAAATTAAATTTAACCTAATATCGGATAAAACTTATGTTAGGGAATCGACTAATATTTCCAATAAACTGAACCGAGCCGAATCGTTTTTTCGTTGTGGTTTTCGGTTCGGTTCAGTTATTATAAAATAAATTATCAAGTTGGAATTCTGCGTTTGTTCAATCTAAAACGGGCAACTGAAATTTGGTTTTTATATATGTTATGCAATTTTTATACTCTGTACCGAAGGTACATAGAGTATATTAAGTTTGTGCAAAAGTATGTAACAGGGAGAAGGAATCATTTACCTGACCGTATATAAGCTATATCTATTCTTGGAGGGGAAATCAGCATGCAACAGCCAAGTCGAAATATACGCCACTGTCCAAGTTCCAAGTCCAAGTTTGCCTTCCTGTCAATCGTCACATGTCCGCTCGGGGCTGTCTCGTCTCGACTCGTTTATTGAATCTCCGAACGTAGCTCTCAGTAGATGATAACGAGATAGAGAGTTGGTCAAGCCTGACTATGGGACATACTCTGTACCCTTATACGTCGCAGCTCGCATTTGCTCACGAGTTATACTTGCTCAATCTCTAAGTTGCCACGCCCTCTCTCCCGCTCTCTCGCAATCTTGCGAAAAATACCGTTCATATCTCTTACAGTGGTGATGGGTGAAGAGTGGTGAGTGCTCATTGTTTGCTACATAACTTGAGATACCGTGTACATCCGATCATTTATCGATTCGCTGCAGCAAATCGATAAAGATCAGATGTTTGTTACTCAAGGTATGCGCAAGAAGCGGCCAGTAAACGATCTACCATCCACCACTGCAGCAGACTATTGAACGTTTTTTCAAACTTAGCGAGAGAGAGAGAGAGGGGGCGTGGCAAAACTTAGAGATGAGCGCGTATAACTCGTGAGCTACCTGCAAGTATGAGACGTTATATGGTCCAGAGTATGTCATAGCCTCGAGCTCTGACCGACTTTCTTTCTGAGATCTCTTCGTTCATACGGACGGACAGACGGTTACCTGACGTGTATAAGACAGATCCGATCGGACGGACGGACGGACGGACGGACAGACGGACATGGCAATAATCGAATCGGCTGATATGATGCTGATCAAGAATATCATATACTTTATAGGGTTGGCAACCTGATTCCTTCTCACATGTCGTTACAGGCTTTCTCGCACAAGCTCGGTAATTTAGTCTCTGTACCTTCGGCACAGAATAGATCAAAAAAAGCTGGAAATAAGGGAAACAAATAGCACAAAATAGGTAAGTGGACAGAGCATTAGATTAACACTTCTAATCTTTAGAGATTTTGGTTGGCAACAGAATCAGATCAAGTCCGCCCGTTGCAAAAGGAATTTAAAAAGGGACACTCAATAAGAAAACGCAAATATATGAGGAAATACCCCGAGGCATGCTCCGCTCGGGATTTATAAGACCAATGCCAAAAGAAAAGCCGGAGGTACAAGGTAACAGATTTACAAATATGCATGCCGCTATACCAACTGTAGAGCCACAAGAAGAGCAGGAATCGGCAGCTTATTCAAATGAACAGAAGCTCACCAACTTGGAGTCAAAGTTATATTTATTAAATTCATAATTTATATATTTCTTAATTCATATTTTTTATTTATATATTCATATTTATTCATATTCATATATACTAAAGAGATTTAACTTATCTTGGGGAATCGATTAAAATTCCCAAATATACAAGTATCAGTGTCAATACGTAAGCGCTAAAAGCGGTAAGACTCGTCAATGAACTGAACCGATCCGAATCCATTTTATTTTGGTATTTGTGGTTTTCAAAGATCTTCTTGCAGACGCTAGCTTCGATCAATGGGAGACAGCTAGACGTCGTCTTCAGAGCTTAAACTAACGCATGTAAGCGGGAAAAAATTCATGATGAATTGTGCCTTCTATAATGTGCTTCTCAGGCTCTAGTCGTTAAAGGAGTAACCTAGAGAGATACATATTTTTCAGCACAGTCTTTGTATTGCGTACAAAGCGCTCCCATACACCGTCCATGTGCCGCGCTCCTGCTGGGTTGAACCACCACTTGATGCAATAGCAATTTTGTCGGGGTCCATCTTGAAAATATCTTCTCGCACGGCCTTCTCGGTAGCATTGAAATTAGTACCATTGTCTTAAAATATTTATCTCGGAGTTTCATGAAGTCGCATAAAGTTTCCCAGCCACATTAAGTATGCATGAGCTTATGTCTAGACTGGATGCCATCTCAAAGTTTACCGCACGCAAAGTAAGGAATGTAAACAGTGCTACCCAATTTTTCACTTTGCGTCCACAATCAAGGGAACGTTACATGACTCTCAGGAGGCAAAATGGCTGCATATTCCATGGAGTCAAACGCATTCAATCTACTTTGTACCCGCTAAGTATTCTCATCGTCCAGGTAGACATTTATCCCGATCTGTATGTTATTTTTAGGTAGAGGCATATTCACATATATACATTTTGCTTATATCCACCTCAATAACAATTCTTAATCAGAACACTTAATCCCTGTCCAAAATTATATGTTCTTCCATTTCATTTTCAGCCCTATTGCCCCACACAACTTATTAACCAAATTGTCCATAATATGGCCACAAGCATCATGGCATAAGATCCAAATGGCAACCATGACAGAAAAAGTTGCACGGAATCGCAAATTGTCCTTCCAGGCCAGAAAAAAGTTTTGCGAGGAGGATACAATAATTTGGCCAATTGATTTGTATTTGGCTTCCATCTGCTTCCCCCACCCGCCACGCCCTACTTTATCTGCGTGGTGGTGCGTGTTTGCGGTTTAGCGCCAGCTAGTCAATCGACCTTCGGCATCGGCATTTTGCCTGCGGCTTGCCCCAACATGTCAAAGCAATGAACAACAGTTGGTGCGGCTGCTCCCCGGTGCTTGTTGCCCTTTTCCACTGTCAGTTATTTACCAATTTTATTCCCAACCTTAAATCAACGTAGCATGCAAAAAAAAATATAGAAAACAAAGCGGGCGCGAGGTCTTTGCTATGAAAATGGCAGCCGGAATATAAAATCCAATTAAAATAGCGGAGAAATTTAAAATAGAAGAATATAAAGAAATTTGGTATAGGTAAGAGAGTTCGGTGACTAGGAAATGCTCTGTTGAATTTAGTCGTTGAAAAGATTTTTCACAATTTAAAATATCATTCAAAAGAAGTTTCAAATGGAAAGCTATCATGCATAGAAAAGGAAAAGTCTCTCCCACAATTGAAGGACTTTTTGCCATTCGCTGATCCAAAATCTGATGAGACGGGGTGTGTTGATATGGAACAATCTAGTTTCAGCAGCTATTTTATTATGGAATTCTGAATTTCTTAGCTTACAGAAAGTACAAACGTTAAGTGCACTTGCAAATACGTTTTTCAACTGATCTGGGAAAAATATAAGGTTGTGCAAAGTTGTAAATCATGAAAAAGAATTGTACCATCCACAACAGAAAACCCATTTTCCGATCGATCGTTTCTTTGCTAGCTATAAGGAATAGCTATCCGATCTGGGTGGTTTGGACTAGTCCTAAGCTCAAAAGCAAAAAAATTAAATTTGAAAAGCAGTATAGCAGATCAGCAGCCTATGCTTTGAAAGACTTTCATTTGATTGACTGCGACTTTCCGACTAATTGTTAGTCGAAGCAAAGCGTCGTCGTCTGCTTCGACAGTCGACAGTTAATGCTTTAAAATTTTTGCATATGATCGACTGCGACTGAATTGCGATCTGTTGCGGTGTGTCTGAGACTTGTTGTCAAATGTAGTTTTGCTGCTTGTGCAATTTTATGAAAAAAATCATCTAAAATAGTCAAAAACATAGAAAGAAAGTCGGTTCATAGCCCGACTGTAACATACTCTGTACCCTTAACGGTCTCAGCTCGCATATTGCTTCACGAGTTATACGCGCTCATCTCTAAGTTTCACTCTCTGGCTCTCTCATCGTAAGATTGCCAGTTCAATAGAATACTGTGGTGATGGGTGGGGGCGCTGTTCTGGCAACATACGGCCCACCTGTCAACATTGTGGACAGGATTTGACCACAACTCACATACTTGACATCTGCCCCAAATATGAGAATATCCGGCTCTCTCTTTTTCATAACCAATCCCCATCTACTGTACTAGCTACTGTAAATAAAACAAACATCGAAACTATCTCTATGTTCCTTAAAAATTGCAACTTATTAAATTCCATATAAAAACATTGTACAATAGGATCTAAGGTCTTGTCACTCGTTATCCTATCCCACTATTAGTTAAAATATTATTTACTGCAAATGTATTATAGCTAATATTTAAATTAATAAATTTCATGGACTCATCGGTCGCCGGTTTTAAAACGGTTTAATTTTGCGATTTGAGAATTTCTGAACATCAACTTTTGCGATTAAGAGACCAAATCGTTTCCAATAAAAAGTGGACCAATGTAATGGGTCAAATGGAACATCATGATAATTAACTTATATTAACGAATACAGCTACTTAGATAAAGTGAAATGACTAAAAAGTCATGGTAAATGCCCTTCAAAGTATGCCAACGTTAGAAATAATAAATTTATGGAATATACGTATAGTATCTGCTTGCAGGCAGCTTTTTTGGTAAACTGTCTTTGGCAAGTCGGTGTTCCTGGCCAAAAGTATTTGGGAACACTCCAATCCCCGATATTGTGGTTTTGAAAGCCTTTTGGGTCAATATGACGGAAAAATCGAATATAACCCTAATAGGTTTTTTGATTTTTAGCTAATTTTTCTCCAGTATTAAATTTGTCGTATCCAATGCGTATACACAAATTTAGATCTTATTAGGCCATGTAGTTTTCCCAAAGAAATCATGATGATAAAGTCTACCATTAAAAAAAATATACAGGTAACCAAAATAAATATTTGTATATATTTTAGTCAAAGTTTACATCTAGCTGGCTCAAGGTCTAGGTTGAGCATAATTTTATATAAACAACACAAATCAACAGATATTAATTACAATATTTTGGAATAGCAATTGGGTATGTCAAATATTGTAATAAATATCTGTTGATTTGTGTCGTTTATATAGAATTATACTCAACCATAGACCTTAAGCCAGCCAGATGTAAACTTTGACTAAAATCAAAAACAGGTCACTTAACCCCATATACCTTTTTATATATTTCAAAAAAGTTTTAAAGCAACTATATTTGTGTGTATGTATTGCGTGTGTGTTATACAACTATGTACGAAATTTTATTTAGTGTTCATAACATTCGTCTATCAAATTCTAACATAAGTCAGCAAGCAACGAATTAAGCTTTTTAACACTGTCCCAATGTTCTAGGGAACCAGCAATCTGATGAAATCTTTCTTCATGCTCCTCTGACTCTGTAGCAACTTGCTGCCCAAAATGGTCCTGAGGATGATGAAGAAAATGTATTGTAAATATGTATGATGTAAGGATTTAAAGGATTCGGCATCTCGACTAATTGATGTGATGAAGTTTTTAACAATGCCCAATTTGAAATGAAGGAGCGGTAAAAATATTTTGTAGATCGGAATAAGTGAAATATGAATTACTTTTGCAATATTTAGATTTAATTCTGACCGAAGAATCCAATCTCGCTTTTGATGCTGGGTTCCACGGTCTCGGGTGTCCTAGAGACAAATAAAGTACATATTCTTTGTAAGTAAATCCCGTCTGTAAGCCAGTAAGCAATGCAATTACTTTTAAGTCCGCACATATTTTCCAATGATGCTGCATGTACTGTACACTATCCAAAAATAATTTTATAGATTCGTACGATTCCGTTGTGTTGGTGCTTAGGGCAATTGAAATCGGATTTTTCAAGCAATCGATATACAGCATTACTGCCTTGAAACATTTTTTTGAAGAGTCCATAAAAAACCGCATTGCGCCGATTTGTATTTGCAGTTTATATATTGAATTAGGCCATATGTACACACAAATAAAGACTTTGAAAAATATAAAAATATTAATTTTGGTCACCTGTATATTTTCTTATTAGTAGACTATATCATCATTGTTTCTTTGGGAAAGCTACATGGCTTAACAAGATCTACACTTGTGAATAACCTTTGGATACGAAAAATTGAATTCTGGAGAAACAAGAGAGAAAAATCGAAAAAAATTAGGTTCATATTCGATTTTCCCGTCATATTGCCCCAAAAGACTCCTAAAATCAAAATAGCGGGGATAGGAGTGTTCCCAAAACTTTTTGCCCGGAACATTCCAAGGAATTGTGCTAAAGAAAGTTCACCAAGAGAGCTAACACTGCTCGAGTTAGAGAATATTTTATTCCCTTGAAAATGGCAAAGTTGAGGAGTATCTTAAAAACAAATTTTCGTATGAAACCGACGTGATAACTCAAAAAGTAATGGTGCAGTTCGAGTTTAAGTTTTGTTGAAAGCGCAAATCCTCTTTATCGTTCTCGCGTTAACTAAGAATGCCTCGGCTCAGCCCATCGATATACTTAGTAAATGCTAAGCTATTGAATACAGTTACACTTAAAACTATCGATTACCGTGACTCTAAAAACTGTTCATAGTGACCCTAACCATCCAAGGCAACAAAATTAGACTTTTTCCAGTATATTGAAGGTTTGGGGGTGATTCTAGATGATTTTCGTGAACCTGTTTTCAGAAATGGTGCATCATGTCGAGATTTTTAGTAATTTGAGCTTAATGAAATAAAAAATGACTTATTTGACTCTTTTTATATGCGTTTTGTTGGAGAACCTTTACTTCTGTTTTGACTTTCTTTGATATTATCGGAAAGAACTTCTCCTTAACTTTGAAATAACCTATCCCAAACAATTCTACGATTTTCAAAAATTTCAAAATTTTCAAAAAGATCGAACAATATATAGCCGAGCTAAGAAAATGTGGCATACTTTTCGTCTTTCCCCCCTCAGGTACACTGAAAGTCAATCAAATATTTCTTCCCCTGAGTAACCTGTCTATCGAAGTCAGGCAGGGCCAATTTTAACTTACGCTCTCTCTTGTGTGAAAACAGCGTAACAGTCAGATTTTACTTGAAATTTAAAGAAATTTTAAAGCAGAAAATTTAAATTCTGCTGTAAAACACTATTTGACCCACCCTCACTTTGTACTCCCTTCCGAGATAGACATAAAAATAGCGCAAAAAAATTGAGTGGCGAGGTAAAAAATAAAACAAGAGCATAAAATCTATTTTCAGCTGGCGGGCAGCAAGCAACAAAAGTTTATGCCATGTAAATAACGACATCATAAATTTGGTTACGTGGGTTCTATATCTGCATATCTCACCTACTTCCCATCCACAAGTACACACACTTGTGCACAGCCACTCACACATATGCATGCTGAGCAACATTGGCGGCTAGTTCCGTTTTAGTAAACAATTTTTTTCTGGGCCCCCTCTCACCATTTAACTGTTACAGTTTTCATGGGCACTCGCGCGCTGCTCTTTGTCATAAAAAACCGACAACAATGGAGGAAGCCTCCTCCACTCTGTTTTCACACCGTTCTCGTCAGGGGAAATAAAAGTTACGTTGACACGGACACCAACCACTTTTGGCCTGCCCCGAAGTCACAGACCATCGCCCATTGCAATCGCAGAACATTTTCCTGTATGTTTCGCAAAGATTTTCCCTTTTGTCTGTGTGTGTGTGGGTGGCTGGGAGAAAGAAGAAGAGTAAAATGTGTAAGAAATTAAAACGATTTGCGCAAAAGAAAAAGGAGAAGAAACTAGCTAAAAGTAAACGCAAACTTGAGCAGAGCTTGAGGCAATTGAAATACGCAATTTGAACTAAATGTTTGTCTTTGTGTTGGGAACGAATCGAGAAATGAAAGAACGACTTATCCAAGAGGTGGACAATAAAAATAGAGAGTTAAGAGAATGATTAGGTCCAAGCATGTAAAATAAGGTAAGGTAAGGTGATGTAGACTGTAGATTAAATTATATATTCGTAGAGTTAACTAAAGTAAATTATGTAAGCTATAGTAAGCTGAGGTAATCTCTGGTGAACCGTGGTAACCAGAGGTATCAAAATTAATCAAAATTTACGTTTTGGGTTGGGTTATGGTTTGGCAACCGGAAACCGGTTTACACCCAGAGAAATCTAGCACGAATTGGCGAGACTGAAACCGGCTTCAATTTAGATTTTTAGATTTTTTTTTTCTTCTTCATTTTTTAAGACGAAAACTGCTCGAATTCGAGAAGACAATTGATTTCGACTTCGAACTTTCGTGCATTATTGACGAAAAAATCACTATTATATAATATACAGACAATATTCAAAACACCTCAAATAATAATATAAAAAACTTACAAAAAAAAATTAAATAAGAAGATCAATTATACTCCTACGGGGACTAGATCCACGGCCCCCACGTTCATTCTATAGCGAATGTCTAGTCCACTCGACCACGGCCCTTGGTGCCCTCTGAGCGTCAAAATGACAACTGCGCACATTCTTAAGCATGATTTTGACGGCACTTATTGCATACCGGCTGATCAGTCGAGTGGGTTAAGGTGCCGTCGTCCGTGTGTTCAGTTTTCAGGAGGTCCGAGGTGCAAATCCCAGTAAAGTAAGTAAAAACAAGAAAGAAAGTCGGTCAAGCCCAACTATAACATACTCTGTACCCTTAACGGCGCAGCTCGCATTTTCTCACGAGTTATACGCGCTCATCTCTAAGTTTCACTCTCTCTCTCTCTCTCTCTCTCTCTCTCTCTCTCTCTCTCACTAAGATTGCCGTTCAATAGAATGCTGTGGTGGTGGGTAGGGCGGGTGGGGTGTGTTTACTGGCCGTTTTTCTCATAACTTGAGTATCGTTCATCCGATCTTTATCATTCCTTCAGCAAATCGATAAATAATTTTGTTTACAAGGTATCTCTAGAAGGAACGAACGATCTATCTCCAAAACTGTAGGAGATATGAAGTTTTTTCCAAATTGCGGGGGCGGGAGGGGGCGTGGCAAAAATTGAAAATAAACTTGATCTGCCTGCAAGTATAAAAAATGTATGTCCCATACATGTCAAACCTCTATCTCTTACCATCTCTGAGATCTCTTCGTTCATACGGACAGACAGACGGACAGACGGACAGACGGACGGACGGACGGACGGACAGACGGACAGACGGACATGGCTATATCGACTCGGCTGTTGATGCTGATCAAGAATATATATACTTTATAGGGTCGGAAACGATTCCTTCTCCCTGTTACATACTTTTGCACAAACTTAATATACTCTATGTACCTTCGGTACAGAGTATAAAAATTTGTAATCTTATCTTAAAATTAATTACATCTTATAGCCTATTTCCACTGGCTTCATTTCTTATCATTTTCATTTCTAAAAATGATGCTGTTTCTATTGACAAATCTTCATCATTTTGATATTCGCAATGCCACGTTGACAATAACAGCTGAATGGTTTGATTTAAACAACAGGCGCCACTTTCAAACTCACGGGGAACTTTTGCAATATTTACCCAAAAAAAGACATACCCGGCAGGAAAGCAATTACCCTGGGCGAACGCATTGTTAACGCCCTGAATTATCAGCAGAAAGCTAAATAGACAACTTGTTATGACTATTTTAAACAAAATTGCACTCCCCATATCCAGGATACTCTACTTAAATCAAAAAAGATCTATGCTTGAAATCGATACTTTTTTATGCTCACAACCAAGACGATCTCTGCTTTATATGAAGCCGACTTAATTTAAAACCAAGGGTATCAATCTCAAAAGTTCATGCTTGATTTCAGTATTTTCTTCGTTCATATTGTGAACGAGTCTCCCAAAGCTGTACAACGGAAAAACGTTTCCAAGAATTTGTAACTTAAGCCTTACCCAATAAATTTAGAATCTCGGCGTTAACGCTTTTCAAGTTTCAGGAAATTTGCAGACCTGGTGTTAAGTGTTCTCTACCTTACTTCACCTGTAACCAGATCGGTATTTTTATACCCTTACAAGGGGCATTATAATTTTGCCCAGAAGTTGGCAGCGCATTGAATTATTAATTTTCGACCCTATAAACTAAATATGTTCTTGATCAGGGCGACGCAAAGTGCGCGAAACGGCCTTGCTTGTGCAGCAAAATTTGGAAACCTTCTCGCACATATGGGGCCAAGGTTCATATCTGGTGAAGACTACAATGCCAAAAATCGACTATGGGGGAATTTCTCGTCATGTCAGCGAGGAACTAGGCTCTTCGAGGCCATAGAATAGCAGCTGGAAGTAGTTTGTGTGCGTGCTGAACCTGCGAGCCTGATATTGGGACAGGTGGAGCAGCGTTTAAAGCAGCGTCATGAATTTCATTCATGAAGATTTTGAGCGCTTCTTCAATGTCCTCTGGAGACTGGATCTCCATGTTCAGGTTGAGGTTTGCCTCCAGGTCCTGCTTAAAGCGCTGTATGTTTGATCCAGTCGGGAGGATATGTCTTCTGATTGGGTTTGATCTAGGTGAGCCATTTAGGGTTGCAATGATTGGGATGTGATCCGAGGAGAGGTCGTATTCCGCTCGAATTGTGAGGTCATTCGGATTTAAACCTTTGTGTATAAAAAAATCAATTGCTGAGGGCGTGGTGCTGCTGTCATATGAGTAGAATGTAGGCTGCCCCGTGGCTAGTACTCCTACTCTCCAAAATTTTTGAAAGGTGCATGCTGCGCAGAATTCTGCGGGACGATAGGATTAAAAAAGCAATTCCACCCTTCCAGTTCGGTTTTCGAAGGAGTCATGGAACCCCGGAGCAGCTCAATAGAGTTGTAAGCTTAATACTGGAAGGATTTGAAGCAAAGGAATATACAGTTGCTGTGTTTCTTGATGTGAAACAGGCCTTCGACAGAGTTTGGCATGATGGGCTGCTGTACAAAATAAAATCGCTGCTCTCACCTCAATTGTACCTGCTTGTTAAGAGCTTTCTGACTGGAAGGACCTTCGCGGTTGTCCAAGAGGGAGAAGCATCAGAGACAAAGCTTATCAGCGCTGGTGTCCCACAAGGAAGTGTCCTAGGCCCAACGCTCTACACCCTTTTCACTCACGATATGCCATCTAACCAAAATCCCCAAATCGTTGACAGAAACGATTTCATGATCGCCACCTTTGCAGACGACACAGCTCTATTGGCAAGGGATCCCTGCATATATTCCGCTACTGACACCATGCAAGAGTATCTAGTAAGAATCGGAAATTGGTGCTCCAATTGGAATATAGGACTAAACCTTTCAAAGTGTGCCAGTGTTACCTACACGCTGAGAAAA
This sequence comes from Lordiphosa magnipectinata, assembly GCA_037044535.1. NCBI lineage: Eukaryota > Metazoa > Arthropoda > Insecta > Diptera > Drosophilidae > Lordiphosa > Lordiphosa magnipectinata. The sequence continues at coordinate 49,316 of JBAMBO010002224.1, read as the reverse complement.
GACGATTGCCCAGGAGTTTTCCTTCAAGGAGAGCTGTTGGATCACCTTGCAGGATACCGATACCTGGGAGTTTTTCTTGACCGAAGGCTTACCTTCAAGTCGCACATAAACGGTCTGGTCAAATCAATACAGCTCAAGGCACAAAAGATGAGCTGGCTGCTGAACGCCAGGAGCAAACTGTCTCTAAAGAACAAGGTACTCATTTATAAAAGCATTCTCGCACCTGCATGGAGGTACGGACTACAGGTGTACGGTATAGCAGCAAAGTCGCACCTAGATCGCATAAGGAACTTGCAGGCCAAAATCCTAAGACGCATAACCGGGGCTCAATGGTACATGAAGACGAGAATAATTGAGGAAAACCTTAAAGTCGCTAAGGTGGGCGATGTTATTAACAAGCTTAGGCCAGAGACTACACAGAAAGACTGACTGCTCACCCAAACCACCTCGCTAGGAAACTACTGCGACCACGAAGGAAGCAAGGCCGGAAAAAGAAAAGAAGACTGAAAAGATTTCACCCTAAGGTGAAGCAAAAACAACGAATCTCACTAACAAAACAAAACAGTACAAATATGTTTGTAAGAAAGCTCAACTCACCAACCGTAATACACATAACACGAATATCAATACAGAAGATAACTAAAGCAGGACCAAAATGTATAAGCGTTAAATTAGGTTAAGGAGCCAGAAAAAGGTACCAAAAAACTAATGTTAATAATAAATGCGTTTAAAAAAATTAAAATAAAAAAAAATCAATGAGAAATACTTTTTTATTTTCAATGTTAACGTCCCCAAACTCGGCCATTACTAATATTTTACTAATGCTTTCACACAGAAAGCAAATTTTGGTTAAAATTGGATGACTTTATCTTACAGCTGCCATCGGTCGGAAAATGAGTCTTAGTGAGAAAAACATTTTTGTTTTAAATTTGATCGTTTTTAAACTCGGCGACTGTTGATTTGATGTTTTCAAAAAGCCTCGCGAAATTTGGTCGAAATCAGATGACTATCTGTCGAAAACTGGGTTTCCGGTAGAAAAATTGTTGGTTCTAATGCTAGCGTCCTTAAACTCTGATATTTCAAAAACAGCATTTGCAAGGGTATAAAAACTTCGGCACTGACGAAGTTAGCTTGGCCTTCTCGTTTTCTTTGCTATTCATCGATTATCGAAAGATTAAAGCTGGGAAATCCGTAAATGAATTCGAGCCTGATATTATTGATAAAGTAAACCAATTGCAATGGTGAGCTGTGGTCGCCTGTGGTGAGATTAGGTGACGTAAAAAATCTGAATGAGATTAGTACTGACTAGCTACCCCCTTCCCAATCCCATTCCGTTTTCTTTGAAATTTTTTAATATCAGATTAAATTTCAACACTTCCAAAATCCAAGTCACCTTCTCGCTTTGCCACTCGCAAAGCTCAAATGTTTTGTTTTAAGCTTTCCTTTAGATTGTCTTTCGTTTAGATTTCAATTAGATTGAGTGGCCATCGCATGCCAAACATGCCCCAAAGACAGCAAACACTTCTTCGGTACTCGAAACAGGAACTTTAATTGAGATTTACAATGCAAGTTAAAATGCCAGCAACAAAAATAGGAAATTTGTTCTTGCTTAAGCTTAACCTTATTGTTGCACCCCCTTAGCCAGCTAAGGGTGCGGGAGGGTCATAAATTTTAGCTAGTAAATCTTTTTTATAGTCAACGGGGCCGCCTGCAAAATCTGTTTGGTTCGGAGAGCGGGGCGTGTGCGGGAGTGTGGGGCAGAAACTGTGTGTTTATTTGTTGATGTCGGTTTCGTTGGCCCGTTTTTCGGTTCCCCGTTCTCATATTAAAGTTAAATTGCGTTTAAGTAGCTGACTTTTATGGGCCTGGCCTGCAGCCTTTCATGTACATTCAACAGTTGTTGTTCTGCCCCACCCGGTCCTGGTGGTGGTTCCGTGTTTTCGTTATTTGCAAATTTCACACAGAGAAAGAGAAGGCGCACGAAAAACTGAATTGGATAGCAAAAATATCCTGGCACATTTTTTTCATTTTGGTTGGCCTCTCAAGAGCTAACGAGCTGGTCTGCAGGGGAACAGGGGTGGGGGTGGGGGTGGTTGGACCGCTATTTTTGGTGCTGTTGTTGGTTCTGCTGTTGGTTCTGCTGTTGAAATGATAAGCATGTGTGCAATTAAAATGAAAGCGTGCTCCAACATTTGGTCCATGGCAGTAAATGTCGACCGTCAACCAACAAGGGGGGCCGGGGGATCAAGTGGCGGGGTATAAAACAAGTGGAACAGCAACCCATGACAATAAAACAAATGTTGCCTATTTTACATAAACGTTGTGTGCAAATTTGTTGTCTTGTTGTTGTTGTTCTACCCGAAAAATGTACCAAAAGTCACAGGACCCACGAACTGAAGGATAGAACGGGGGCGATGGAATGGACAGTGTTAGCAGTGGCGTTATTAAGGGGGGGACAACCTAATAGCAGGAACAAAATTAAATCAATTAGAAATTCAATGTGTGGCTTAAGGTTTGTTAAGTTACTCGATCATAACTACGAGCTCTTCAGCGTCTTCAAAAAAGTCGACTACTCGAAATTTGAAGATAGCCTCTACATTCTAAAGGCCGATTTCTCATCTTCTACATACATATATATAATATATTTGTTACTCAATCACCCAAAAATGGCTGAACTGATTCGGTTGACATTTGACACACATCTGGATTAGGACATAGGCTATATAACTTTTATTTTAATGGTCCAAAAACCACAAACTTTGCCACATTTTTACTTGAATTTTTACGAAAGCGCAGGCGCTGGCAATTGAAAGATGCAGATTGAACTGATTAAAACATTGCGAAATTTGCCGAGGACGTAAGATTATTAAGATGATTTGATAGACGGCAATAGTGGAATGGTAAATATTGGAGGTGCAGACCGAACGGTCCTAAAAATCCTGAAATTATCTGTGAATGTGATATGGAAGAGTATCTTACTCAATTACCCAGAAATGAGTTGAAATTTGACACACGATGGTTGGTTTTATTAAAATGATTCAAAAGTCCGCGGAATTTGCAAATTTTTCTTATGAGTTTATATTATAAAGAAGATTTGATAAATAGAAACTGTAGACTGTAGCGAATTAGAAGGTGTAGGCCCATCGGTCCAAAAAAGGCTAATTTTGTAAAATTGTATAATGAGTTTAGATTATCCTGAATATTTAATAGTTGGCAATTGAAGACGAAGGTAAATAGGAGGCAAAGCCCAATCGGTTTGAAAAAATTTCGAAATTTGCAAAATTCTTATGAATTGTCATGATGACGGGTAAATTCACGTGTAAATAGGAGGTGTAGATCAAACGGTTCAAGAAATCGCCAAATTTGCCACATTGATGATCGGCCTTATGCTTGTCGCATCCAGCCATAAATATGGAGGTGCCGGGTTTAAGCCATGTCTCTGTTAGGAGCATCAGGTCAATCCGTTGCTGTAAGAGGAATTCCTTTAGTTCTTCTACGTGGCTAGCAACTCCCCTTAGATTTCAGATTCCGAGACGTAAATTTAATCCCATTATTTACGTTCTCTCATCAGGTTTGTGCACATCTCCCTGACAAAAGCATTGTTGGATGTAAGCTCGATTATCATTTCTTGGAGCGTGTCTATTTTAGCATTCATCGCCACAATGGCAGACTCAAGCCTTTCGAAATGGGGATGGGACTCATTAGACTGATACTTGGCTTGTGTGTGCCTTGGATGAGGCTCATGCTGACCACGCTGATCAGCAGGATTGCTGTTTATGTTGCTTCTGTTGTTGCTGCTGTTGTTGATGTTGGCTCCACCTGCCCTAGCAGGGTTCACAATTTGCAAGCCAGATCTTAACGAGTCTGCGATGGATATAAAATCTCGAACAAGTGCTTGACGGACGTAATCCAGCCCTATTCTCCCTGCGTGGGTTGATCGCAACGGTAGGCTGACGCTCCTGTTTCTTGGCCACGGCAGAGCTTAGACCTTGAGTAGTGATGTTCACCACAGGCGATACAATGCAATTCATTGCTCTCACAGAGGTTTGTATGTAGTTAGACCTTCTGCGCACTTTCCACACTGATAGGGGCGTCTACAATAATTTTTGGTGAGCCCAAGGCGATAGCATCTGTAGGACTAAATATCATCTAGGGATCTTTTAGGGGTCTCAACTATGACGCGCTCTCTGCCACTACACTCGGAAAAATGGCATAGTAAAAACCATAACAATCATATTTGATTTTTCTATGCAATTTTTGTATTAAAATCAATTAATATGCACTTTGATTCAACTAGAATCATATTAAATCGCCTATTTTTCTTTACGCCATTTATATGAACAATTCGGGTAATTCGAACTTTATTAGGCAGATGGTAGATTTAATTCAATACAAGTAGTATCTTTGAAGGCTTTCCGCCAGCGCGCGCAATAGCGCAACCGGTAGAGAGGACGTTCCAATTGTGTTCTCAGACCAAGGGACCCGAGTTCGAATCCCCGCAGAGTAAGTAAACATTTTTAAATACAATTTAATATAATTCGGTGTTTTTCAGAGTCCTACTCTTGATTCAGAACAAACTAATTGGAATAAAAATTTAATTTAAAAACAAGAAAGAAAGTCGGTCAAGCCCGACAATAACATACTCTGTACCCTTAACGTCTCAGCTCGCATTTGCTCACGAGTTATACGCGCTCATCTCGAAGTTTCACTCTCTCTCTCTCTCTCTCTCTCTCACTAAGATTGCCGTTTAATAGAAAGCTGTGGTGATTGGTGGGGGGGTGAGGGTGTTTACTGGCCGTTTTTTGTTCATAACTTGAGTATCGTTCATCCGATCTTTATGATTCCTTCATCGACAAATAATTTTGTTTACAAGGTATCTCTAGAAGGTACGAACGATCTATCTTCAAAACTGTAGGAGATATGACCAAATTGCGGGGGCAGGAGGGGGCGTGGCAAAAATTGAAAATAAACTTGATCTTCCTGCAAGTATAAGAAATATATGCGCCCCGTACATGTCAAACCTCTATCTCTTACCATCTCTGAGATCTCTTCGTTCATACGGACGGACGGACAGACGGACAGACAGACAGACAGACGGACCGACGGACATGGCTATATCGAATCGGCTGTTGATGCTGATCAAGAATATAAATACTTTATATGGTCGGAAATGATTCCTTCTCCCTGTTACATACTTTTGCACAAACTTAATATACTCTATGTACCTTCGGTACAGAGTATAAAAACAAAAATTTTTTTTTATATTTTCATATTTAAATTAAAGTGCACACTTTATATTTACGAATTCCATATTTAACGCTGAATCAATGGTGAAAATGTTACAAGTCAAAGTGTAAATATTGAAATTTCGGAGCATTTTTCCCTCAGTGTACGCTTGATTTTTAGTGCCTCCTTATTGTTTGGGGCCTGAGTAAGGCTCTGCCTGGATCACTGTTGAAAGCAAAGGTTCCTCCTTCCTCTTCGCCGTTCGCAAGGGCTGCAAATCGATTGGTTGAGCTGGAAGTTCCTAAGTCTCTTATAGGTGCATCCTTGGACGAAGAGCCAATTTTGCCTTTTTTATTGGCCAGCTTCTGAGATAGAGGGGCTGGCCGACGTTTTAATCTTGGAGTTGACCAAGATACAGAAGGAAGTTTCGGCCAATCGTCTTGCTGGTCAGTGATGTGCAGGAGTTCGATCGCCAGGCTGAGCAAATTTCCACTTGCTGCTGCCCCTAATCTGCAGAGGATATACCAGTGTAGCCAGATATTAAGAAATTAAGTACTCTTGAAATTAAGCTTCAATGACCGCTTGACATACGAAAATAATTTAAATGATCCTAGGGTTCTTTCTTCAAAGGCTTAAATCAATTTTGAAGCCTGTCGAACTGCACAGAAATCGCTGAAACTTTTTCGGTGGACGGATTGAGAAAAGGGTCGCCAGCTCTTCAGCGAACTTACCCTGTACCAAAGACTCGTGAAACACAATGATACGGCCATTCAAAAGAAAGCCAGACAGAATTTTTAGAGTAGACACATAAGCACAACATTCTCTTTCTAGACTCTTTGCGTTTACAATCTACAGTCTTCGTTTTCTTCTAATGAAAGCCATCTTCGTCATCATCGCACGAAGTGTCCATGCTGATTTCGCTCATGGTACTCAAAGAATCCAAACTGCGATCACTCAAGCTGCTCATCGCATCTAAATTTAGCTGTTCGGCTATATCATCCACATGTGAGGAGGCCACATAATGTTGATTATATTCCTGAACATCTCATAATCTAACTGCTGCATCAATTACAGGCTCAAACTTTTCTTTGACAGTATTTAACTCGTCTTCTGCCATACCATCGTTGCAAAAGGTTTGCAATATGTTTTCAAACTTGGTAGGTTCATTGATGTGATGCAAGCGATCGATCAGGATCTGACCATTTACAACGTCGACCATTATATCGAAAAATTCTTTAAAAAATTGTAAGTAAATATAATATTATTTTAAGATTTGATGTTGCTTGTTAGGAAATTTGGAAGTAAGTGAAAAATGCTACAACGACACCTCACCTACAGCTAGCTAGCCTTATGAAAATGTACTGCCAGCCTACTTGATTTGGGGAATTCTAAGAAAAAACATTTTTTTTTAACATTGAATTATAACCGATGAATTTATGGTGGCGACTTGAAGACGCGACAATAGCCAAAAATTCCTGGATAATTTCATTTTCGACCGGAAAATAGATTTTCAAATAGCAATTTCTGTCTGAAACTAATTACTAAAGTCTGCCAACCAATTCTGGGGAATTCCTCAGCGTGCAACTTATTGATTTGTGCGGAATTAAGTTTAAAACGATTCCCGACTTCCAAACTTCTGAAATTCTGTAGAAGAACCGGTAGGGAGATAATTTAGGTAATTTAAAAAAAAATTACATTGAGGATTGGTATAATGTTTGGAAGAAGAACTTATTTTAAAAGAATTTCGAGATCCTCAGCATGGAAGCGAAATATTCTGCTCAAGAACAAAAAATGTACCTCGGGATGGAAGGAAGTGGGATGGAATATCTTGTAAGCAAATACTTTACAGAGGCTTCTACAAAGTACAAATAAGACCTTTTTTCAGAAAACAAATTTTCGTTGGCCCATTGTTACAGTAAATTCTACTGCGAAATATCGTTACATGTATTTTGTTCTTGTTTTGTTTAATGTATTTAAGGTAAAAATTACCCATAAAAATAGTAGTTGTTGTTTTTGAACAGTAACATTGTTGCATTGAAATAGTACCTTGTACGTAAGAGTAGAAAATATATATTTTGTTATTAATTTTTGGTTTACTGGGTCATCAGTAAAAGTTACCATTAAAGCAGTTTACTTGATGCGCCAACTTTAGTTGCCGTATTTATATTATTTATGAGAAAATTCGAACTTAAGAATTACATTTATGCGATGTGTAAAAAATTATTGGTGTATGCCTTTAGGCAGATTCAATTCAAGTAATATCTTAGCACCAGCATCTTCGCGTTGGGCAGCCGAGCGCATTGAGGCAGCATTCAAAGCGTGTTCAGTTAATAAGCACCGAGCTCGAGTTACCAAAGAGTAAGTACAAATTTTATTAAATTATTAATAGTTCGATGTGTCTGAAGATAGGTTCAACCTACGATTGTGGGTTGGAGCATTTTAACCTCCGAATTGGTTGAATTTACCGATATAATATTTTCTATGTAGTAAAATACGCATTGTTACTTTCACTTTTATATGTATATACCCTTCAGTACTGAAATTCCCTTTCCTCGACTTAAGTTCGAGTCCCCAAGGAATCCCTAGGGAATCACTAGGGAAAGTTCCCTTATCGCCGGCCGCTGCTCGGGCGACGCAGGCAGAATTACTCAAAAAAAAAATTGTACGTCGTGGGTGCGATGCGTTGAGCGAACAACAACAACGCTACCGACGACAAAAATTGTGCGTCGGATTCGGATGGACCCGAATCTGCCCCGCGGGGTCATTATTGTTTTTGATTTTTGTTTTCGTCGCGCATCGCATCATTTTTTGCTAATTACGGTTTTCCATTCTATCAAGTGCTTCAATACATAATTCTCGTTAATCAAAAAGATCAAAAAGTTCAGGTAAGTAGAGTAATGCAATTTTGTGAGTGATATCTATGTTTGTGCAAATAGATAATTTTAATTGTGAAAGTGGCTGGCAGTTTTATGTGTTCAATCGAGCAGCAACAATTTCATCAAAATTACCCTACAAGCATACATACATACAGCCGGCGGAGAAAGCGCTGGCAACGGCGATGCTTTGCCTACAAAATAACGCTAACAAGCTACAAAACAAATAACAACAAAATTCCTAAACAAACAGTTCCTTTATGAAAATAAAATAATTTTAAAATTTATGTATATGCTTTATTTAACCTAACGAAAATGCCTGAAAAATCGTTAGGGATTCCTTAGGGAATTTTCAGCAAAAATCATGGAGGATTCCCTAGCGAAAATGCCTCAAAAAACGTTAGGGAATCCATGGAGAATTCCAATAGAAAATTCCCTAAGGATTCGCTAACGCTGTTCGGTAGGGAATTCCATGGGGAAATCTGCTAAGGAATTCCGACCTCGTCACTCGAACCTGACAATCAATACATACCCTTCAGTTCGAGTCCCCGAGGAATCCCTAGGGAATCCTTAGGGAATACTCTATTTTCCTTTACCGTATGAACTCCCAATGTTAAATTACCTAGGGATTTTCAAACAAATTCCCTAGGGATTCCCTAGTGACTAGGGAACATTCCCTAGGATTCCTTGGGGACTCAAACTGAAGGGTATGTATAGATGTATAGCTGTAGATGTATAGATGTATTGGTTGGTTCATTGTCAGGTTCGAGGGACGAGAAAAACCAGAACTGAACCGTTTCCAGGGAATTCAGTTCTGGACAGTTTTGCAGCCCTACGTCGAAAAGGTAAGTCTAATCTGTGATCTCTGGAATCAAAAAATCGATCCTTAACGTAGGCCATGGTAGGCCATTTATGATATTATCCCGAGGGGCGTTCTTCCGGACGGAACAATTGTGAGGACAGTATTAACTACAGTGGGAATGGGTCATCTATCTCGTATACTTCCGTGAGGTTCGGTCGAAAGGGATGGCCAAATGTTTGGAATATCGTGTGGTAACGTCTTGTCCTGTTTCTCCCTCTTGCAGCTTAAACACAAGTCGATGTGAGCGAGGCCATGGCGTGCTGCGTGCCTAATACAGCCTATAATACAGTGATTCGTAAAGTCCCCAAATAAAAACATAAGCGAAATGTTTTCTGTTAATTTTGCAGCAGAATAATGCTATAACACTAGCTACAGCGCATATTGAAAGGTTTTTCCATCGTTTTGTAACTAGCCGACAGGTTTCGTTACTTGTGAGTAATTCGCCAAATTTGTCCGTATCATGTTGTGCGGTGTGCAGGCTCAAAGACGAGCTGGATACGGAGATACTGAGCGATTTCACTTGAGGATCTACGGCATTCCATGAGCGTCTTGGCATTATTAGTGTAAGAGTCAAGCGAGCTATGAACTGCTTGACTAGTTAAGTAAATTTATAAGTTCCCTTGGAACATAGGGAAGCTTCTGAGCTTCCCTTGCTTTAGGTCAGGGTTCCCCAAGCAGAGTGCGCTAAAATGTGCCTGTGTCTCTCTCTAACACACAGTGATGCAAGACTTCAACAAGCATTACGGTGTGAATTGGCGAGTATGTTCGTGCCCCAGGGGCTATCGCTAGGTAACTCTGCTTTAGGTCTCGGACTCTCTATATTTGAGAGCTGTGTTGCTTACTGTGGAACGGCAAATGTTTCTCCGTGCAAAGAGAAGTACCGTTTACTTCGTCGGACTTGCACCAAGGCCGTAGACGAACACTCACTCAAGCGGTCTGCATTAGGTTTGTGGGAAATTTCCGGGCTCACTGCAATGTTGTCGGCATATGTCACCACCAAATGTTCCTCGCTTCGATGAGAAGCTGCAGTTGGTTGACTGCCACAACCTAGAGTAGCGGAAAAACAACAACTACTTGCGGAGTGCCTCGATTGTCGCATCTGCGGGGACCTAAGGCGTATCCACTCCCACAACCTTTAAGGCGAAAGTTTTCACTTTTTGTGATTATTTTCTAAAGATTTTGAATAGTCCAACACCATAATGATTAAATATACGAAATCTTTCTCCCCTCTCAACTTCGCTATGGGCGCCGCTGGCCCGCCAAAAATGTGACTGGTTCCAGTATGTAAACGCGACCTGCACATTAAGTGTTTACAACGAGCCTCGACGAGTCAGCGAATTTTTTTTTTTGTTCCTCCCGTTGATATTGCACCACGGGGCCGTGGAGAAGAGTCATAAAAACGTTGTTGCAAATTAAAAACGCATTAAATTTGGTCGTCTGCAATCAAGAGTCGACCAAGTGTGGACCATTGATAGTCCACCAGTGAAAGCAATGAGTATAAATTTGCCAGGCTGGAAACCAATAATTAGGGCGGGAAAACCCAAACATTGATTTAGGCTAGCCTCACATGGAGCACAAGTCGGCTGTAAATGAGCAATTAGTCGCAATAAAAACATCAGAGGGGAGGACAAGATACGACGACGACAACGCCGACGACGTGCACTTAATTCAAATTGCAAAAACTTAACCGCAACTAGAGCACACGCCCAAAACCAAGAGAGAGAGAAAATGCTTTCGCCCACACAAGCGTAAAATTAACACACACTTAGGCCATAAAGGACACGGACACAGACTCGGAGCGCACTGATAGCAGCAGCAGCAACAGCTTAGACATGCAGCAAGTGACCGAGAAATGGTAGCCTAGAATTAAGAGGAAGATGTTCTGCAAAACGATCAAAATTTAGAAAAATGGTAACTTCTTGTAAGAGCCATATATGACTTTAAAGTGCCAAAGCGATTCAATTAAAAATAGTTATTAGGTGTTTACTCAATTTGCTAAGATAATCTTAAATTCATTTAAAAATATTTATAAAATTCAACAAATTGGTGAATTTGGAGTAAAATATAAATGCCGGAATTCCCTCTGACCAAAAAATGTGTTTTTAAAATGCAGCCTACGCCGAGTGGGCGGCTATTTGCCTACTTTCGGCTGATGTACTGCCTTTACCAACAACAAGAACATCAACAGACCCCTAGACAAACAAACAAACAGACAAATAGACGGAGGGACTGTCAGACAGCAAGATAGACGAGCCGGCAAACAGCCAAAACAAACCAACTAACAGACTGCAAAAGGACAACAAGAACGACGGCGACGACTGCAACAGAACTGACTCTGACTCCGTTTAGACAGGCGTCATGTCAAAAGAAAAACTTAACTTTTTTGTTGCCTACTTTTTGGGGCTGCAGATTTTTATGTACGGATTTTCATGTTGATTTTACTTGCCGCCGCACCTGGTGCTACCTATTTGTCAGTAGTCCTTTGCACACACATTTGCGTTATTATTATGCTTCTTATTTCTTTTTACTGCATAATAAAGGGCACAGCAGGTACCAAGTAGGTTTATGCCACTCTGTTTTAGGATGGTTAAGCCCAGTCAGCCGCGCCAAGTGTGCGGGAGTGTGTGTTTGTCAGGACATACAGACAGTCAGCATTTCCGGGATCAGCGGCGACGTCACTTCCAGCCCACACACATTTGACAATGTCACGTGGTGCTATTTACATAAATAAATAAAACCAGGCGAGCATATAAATTCAGGATACAAGGAAATAAACTGACGAGCTTAAGCAACTAAAGATTAGATGCCCTGCAAAAGAAGCAATTCATTGAAAGTGGCACATGGAAACAAGAATGCTGATCTGCTAATTTAGGATTTGCTGCTGTCAGTGCCAGAAATTACCATAATGTAAATAATCGCTTTCTTATAAAACTTGGCATAAGAAAAGATAAGGCTGCAAACTCTGAAACAAAAACGCCTCAGAAAATAGAACCTGAAATGAATAATCGGTCAAAATGGTTTGAAAGCTGCGTTTTGTTCTCATCTATTTCAAGTAATTTTGGTTTTTAGTTTTAATTGTGCACCTAATCGGGATAATGAGCGACAATGGTACTGGAAACCACATTTTTATAAAGTTGTGGGGAAAAAAACTAAATTGGTTCCAAAACAAAACAAAAATGCATATTTTATAGTTCATTTTTATACACTTGAAAAGTGTTTGATAATTTCGCCCAGAAGTTTGTAGCGCATACTATCGATGTTTGTGTATTTGACCAACCATCAACAGCCGAGTCGATATAGCCATTTCCGTCTGTCCGTCCGTCTGTATGAACACCAAGATCTTAGACACTGCCACGCTCACCCCCGCCCCCACAATAAAAAATGTTGAATAACTTTCATATTTTTAAGATATCGATCGATATAAGCCCTGAAATTTTTATCAAGATCGGATGATAGATAGCCGAGTTGAAAAATGTTGCATTCTTTTCGGCTGTCCCACCTCAGGCACTCAGGAAGGCCATTAAACATTTCTTTCCATGATTAACAGGTATATATCAAAGTCGGCTATTGCCGACTTCAACTTACGCTCTCGTTTTGTTTTAGCGTTTGGCGAAACTGTTGCGCATAACTGTGTCTTGTGCTCTGGACATGTAAAGCAAATTGTTTAAGAGTTATTATATTAAAAGTGATGCACAGAAATCGCAGTGCAAACTACGCTATAAAGTTGTAAAGACCAGTGGCAGCTCAACATATATAAAGGCACTGTTAAAAGCAAAGCGTAGAGATGCTTGGCTGATATTAAGCCCATCTGGATCGGGACCCCATTAAGTTCTGAATGGAAGAGAAAGACGCATTGCCAGTGCTTTCTGACTTGGCATGGTCATATTTTATTACTCCGGGAAGCTCAGTGGCATCGGAACGCTTGGCTTCGGCTTTAAAAAGTGTGGTTTCTGACAGCAAAAGCCGAATGACCGATGAGCACATAACTCAACGGGTCTCCCTAACGATTATTGGTAAAATCAGAAGTTCTTACGTTTCTTAGATTTAACTGAATAAGTTTTTTTTAATGCTTTGTAGTTCGAATGCTCTATTTTAAGAGATGATGAATTTAAAAAGTAAACACTTCTTTCGGTCCATAAATTTAAATTCATGAATAATTTTGAAGAACTTCTTATGTTATAAATTAAATAAAAAATATATATCTTTTGTTAATTTATCATAGAATTTTTTAATTTAGTAAATATACACTAAATCTATATTTAAGCGCAGTCAGAATGTAGTTCATATTACGCGTCAAATGACGCCTCAATTACTTCAATAGAACTGTTCATTGATAAGATCCGGGTTTTTATTAAAAAATACCGAAAATATCGATAATATCGACTTTTTTACTCCAATATATTTATATCGAAATTATACCTTTTCTATATCGTCAAAATATCGATACATTTTGATTTCCACTGGCATCATTTCTTTTCATTTTCATTTCTAAAAAAAATGATGCTGTTTCCATTGACAAATCGTCATCTTTTTGACACTTACAACGCCACGTTGACAAAAGCAGCTGGTTTGATTTAAATAACAGGCGCCACTTCCAAACTTACGCGGACTTTTTGGAATACTTGGTACTTTTTTTAAAAAATACCAAATTCATTCGTGGGGAATGCCATCATTTTTTAGAAACGACAGAAATGAAGGGCAAAATGAAAATGCAAATTGTATGCATGAAATGATATCATTTTCTTCAATTCTTGTCATTTCAAGATTATTTCGGATTTAATTGAAAAAAAATACATAAAATTCAGAAAAATGTATGAAATCTGCGCCTCAAATGGTTCATTAGCTGGGTCCAATTTTGGCATACACTCTCCGGCAAATCGGCCGGTATGTTACGAACAAATTCTTCAATACTGGCTTCCAGTGCGTCAACTGTTGCGGGCTTGTCGCTAAAGACATGAGCCTTACCATAGCCGCACAAAAATTAGCCTGGGGGCGCTATATCGCACGATCTAGGCCGGCCCCAAACGTCAAATAAACTGTTTACCGAACTCGCCTCTCAATTGGACCATTGTTTCGCGTGCTGTGTGGCATGTGGCACTGTCTTGTTGAAACCACATATCAGTTCTTCCATTTTGGGCAAAAAAAAAGTTTGTAATCTTCGCATGGTAGCGCTCTCCATTAACAGTAATGTCCCCGCCTTCGTCATGTTTAAAAAAGTACGGTCCAATGATGCCACCGGCCCATAATCTACAGTAATGAGCCAAAAATGAGCTTCGTCGCTGAAGACAATTTTTATAATTTTTCGATTTCTTACGGAGCACGATTTTTGATAATACAAATCCAATGATTTGCAACCGAAGTTTTTTAGTTAGTCTCTTCATGGTTAAATTATAGAGAGAAAAAAATTGATATGAAAAGTCACTCAATTCGACATTTTTTCATTTCAATTTTACTCTCATATGACTAAAATTAAATTAATATGTTCGAAAATATCAATACGATATATTCGAACACACTACCCGCTGCACCACACGCGGCAACACTATCTAACTCTATCACAGTTAATATAAGCATACCGTCGCTTTCCGTTTTTCGAATTCCGAATTCGAATGAAAAAAATTATATTTTTAAAAGTTCATATTAACCTGCGAATATCAATATGATCTTGAACTTTTTTTCCTCTGTGTACGTACTTCCAAACACTGTATATTACTAGCTAGTAAGGCCAAAAAAATGGAACTATTTTTGGACTTTACAAATGGGTTTTCCCGAATTAGAAAGCAAGAGAATTTGTATCCCATTTATATGACCCGTCGAGCTTACATCCCGAACTTTATACAGATGGAATTGAACCCATCGCTGCAACCCATTTTCCCATTTGCCCACACCGTTCGGCTTGGATAATTCCACATTGGAAAAACACATGTCAAATTATAATGCATACTATCATTACAATCCGATTTTCAAGTCAATTGGATGAAAACAACTTTATTGCTTGCTGAATTTCCCGGGAATTTTTCATTCCTGGGGTCGGATTTCCTAACATTGTTTCGCTACATACCCAGTTTTAAGTCAATTGGATGAAAAATAGTTTTTTTGCATGTTGAAGTTTTCGACCATTTCTTTTATGCGTGGATTTTCCGAAATTGCGGAATTAAGTTTGCTTACAACTCAGGACCTTCAGTGACTCTAATAAAAAATGAAAAAGCCCAGCTTACTAATATATCTATGTTTTAGATGTAGATTTATTATTTTCCCAATACAATTAGACAAAATCTTATAAATTGGCATTGGTCACGCAATAAATTAGCATTGGTCACGCCATAAATTAGCATTAGTCACGCAATGTTTATTACATTTTAACGTACCATGAGATTTGAATCGAGGTTTTATAAACTAAAATCATCAGGCACCCCCACTCCCTCTCTCACCCACAATCCCACTAATCACCACCATCTCATTACGATTGGGGAGGATTCATTTTTTAGTTGGTGAATACTCGGTTGAAGTTGTAATATTTATTACTTGGATCAAGTATACTCGTATCTATTTTAATGACTCACTTTTTAAGTTTGACACATACTAGGCTCAAGTTCAAATATTCTCATTTTACGTATATTTCGTGCTCATTATTTAAGTCAGAATATACAATATTCAAGTGTGCCGTAAGTTTGGCCCACTTGGTTTTAGTAATTGCTGGCTCAGTTGATTATCAAGTTCGGATATCCTGAATTCAAGTCTTTTTTCTCTCTGTGTATAGATGCTTAGCTCCGGGTTCTGAAATTGTTATTCCATTTCTGAGCTTAGCATTTATTTCAACTTCCATTACTGTGACGTGCAATAACTTGATTGAGAAGTTTCCGTTCCCGAAGTTTAACGGCTCTACTCGACGAAAGCTAATAACACCCAGCAAGGGGGTAGCTTTGGTGTACCCGCTTCTCAAACAGGACGAGTTGGGTCTTCTGAGGGTTGACCCGAAGACCGTTCTGTTGTTCCCAATGAATCGTGCTGTCTAGGGCAGACTCTAGAAGTTCATTGATTAAGGGTAATATCTTCTCCGTAACCATTAAAAGAAGGTCGACTGGCGAGTCCTACTCCAAAGATTAAAGAAAATCTCAATTATTAAAAAGCTTTTTTTATGCTAAAAACACTTCACCAAATGTGTAAAATTAAATTTACTTATTGTATCTTTTCGTTTTGCAATTTCACTTTAAATGTTTAATCTAGCCAACGTGATGTCTATTTTTCTATACCTTTGAACTGAAAAGGGCAACTAAATCATACAAAACAAGGAGCCGACGCTTCTTACCAGCAGGCACCCTCCTGTTGTGCCGTGTTATGAGCCAGGCTTTTGTAAGATTGCCATTTTCCTGCATTTTTGTGCCTGTCGTTCGTTCTTTTATTCTTTCAGTCTGTTGACTGCCCTGCGCCTGTTGTCATTTGTTTGTTTGTTTGTTTGGTTATTTGCGTGTTTGTGTGGCTCATTTTGAATGGCAAACGACAAACGGAAGTTGCTTGTTTGCTCTGAGCCACAGTGCCGAGTCGGAGCGGCCTTTAAGTGTTTACGTGGCGTATTAGTAATAAATGTAATGTGCATAAAAGTGTCAAAGTTTGTTCTATGTTGTGCTGCGGCTGGCCTCGTAAAAACAAATGTTTACAATGTGTTAAAGCCTTATGGATTTTTACAACTTTATTCAGGAGCAGAATCCAAAGCAGTAGCTGGGCCAGCTTGGGTGGGCAAGTGGCAGCGTCAAATGCAGACACTTAATCAATCAAAGCTACAGAGAAACGACGAGCCTTATTAGAGAGACGTCTAACTGCAAACAAAGTTTTTCCTTTTTGCTTTGCTTTTGCTTTTGGCAGCACAAATTATGGCAAAACATTGGGCCTGTCCATTTAGTATTTGCTGGTCTGGTCAGGGCTTTTATTTGGAGGACTTTCATTTGATGGAAAGTTGGGCGTATATTGCCTGTGTGTCTGTGTCTGTGTGTGTGTGTGTGTGTGTGTGTGTGTGTGTGGCCGCAGAGAAATCCCACTTTAATGCATTGACCCAACCGACTGTTTGCTCTAAGCTCAGTTGTTTTGTTCGTTAAGCTTTAGAGTCTTGTATGAGGAGATTTGATATGAATATGTTTATACTTAAGATCGAAGTGAAGTGCAAATTGATATGCCCAAGGCTAAATAGAGTCTTACTGGGAGCTAAAGTTGAGCATATTTATGTGGAAAAATTTGACCACATAATGCAAGGTAACGACCATGGAGCAAGGAGGTCGTCGTGAAGGGTAAGTTACACAGCTATAAGTTGGCTAACAAATGGAAGTTACTTAAAATGATATGAGACTTTGAATTTTTGGGAACAAATTATTGTCGCAACTTTTCATTAATGAACAAAAGTCGGTGTTGTGTATCATTTCAGTCTCTTCATAAACATAGTGCGGCGAGTTCACTAGCGAATTTTCCACATAGTCTAAAAGGTGTGACTAAAATTGTTCCATTTATAGCAAAGAAACTTTTCTAAAATACAGTAAATTTCAAGAGAATTAAAATTTTAATTAAATACAAAAACAGTTACACAATTATTTCTCGCCTTAAAAAATGACAGACCTTTACGTTTAACTGTTTGACCTGGGAAATTATGAATCAGTCAGTCCAAATAAGAGACTAACATATATAGATTCATTAATTATCCATCATTTTTGATTCATAAATGTTCCAAAATACTCAGTTAAACCCATTCAACAAGCCGCAAAAAAGCAAAGCCCTAACATTTTCCCCTTGCAAATCATCTTCAATTAAACTTTAATTTCATTTTCCCATTAATAGTATTAATTATCAAATCTAGCCCGCAACATAAACTAAACACCTTTTTCAATACTTAAATCCCTATGCAATTTCCAGCACAACTCATAAACTAGCATTACCCTTAAGGACTTTCGCCAACCCAATTAAAATACCACAAATTCAAGCCCAGACCATCCGCAGCCCCAGCCCTTTAATACTCGTACTTATTCCCTACAGACATCCTTGAGCAATTTTCTATAATTATTCTTTTGCTTCTTTTTTCTTTTGCCCCAACTTTATAAATTCATTGCAAATACTTTACGCTACTTAGCGTTTATTTTTGTTCAGCTTGAAAAGGGTTTCAGTTCTTTATTTCTGGCTATTTTTAATTAATTAAAATATATACTTTTTTCTGGTCTAGAATAAATTTGCATGTCCTTTTTCGGAGGCAGACATAAATCATATTAAATTTGATGGAAAATCAAGTTTTCCCAAACTTTTTGCCATTTAAATTTTGAGCATGCTTAGTTTTTGGGAAGGCAACCAGCCAATTAAGCTCAGTTAAAGCATTCAGTGAAGTGCTGGCAAGGGAAAAGCAAGAAAACAAAAATGATATAAAAACAGAAATAAAATGAAGATAAATTGTTAAAGTTGAGTGGTCCGAACTGGTGATATCTGGTAGTGTTTGGGAGGTGATGTGAAATAATGATGAAATTAAGCTATATTGTGGCAATCGGATGGATCTGTTGAACGGTTGAGATATGTATAAGCCAATCCGATCATCCGAACATTGGACCAATGTGATACATTGCCGCTGGTCCCGAATTCCGCCCAAAACCACTAAGGATTATAACGGCATTTCCGAGGGCTTCAGCAGACCTACTTTTCTGATTTGATAATTATATCAGCTTACTTTGAGTAGTAAATCGCCTGAGTTCGCTGAGAATGGAGTGGAACACGTCTTCTTTTACCCGCAGATTAAACAGGGACTATTTGTCATTTGCTGTATGGATATTTGTTTTATAATATGTTCTCAATATTTTATAAATGTTCCGGGTTCGAAATGTGATCGAAAGAAGTGTTTCTCTGCGAATTTGGTCAATCTATGTTCCGGCATATAAAAAAAATTCATATATTTGCCTTTTCCACAACCCAAAGGCCCACAAACTGAGCCTCTCTCAATCTCTTGGCCTGTGTCCTTATAACAGGGTTTCCTAAGAAAAGAGAATGAAAATGTGTCTGTCTCTCTCTGACACTCAGTAGCGCATGACTTCGTATTAATAGCCGAGGTTATTCGGTTCCCAGGAGCTACAAGAGAAAGGGAACTACAGTTTTAACGCCGCAAAGTTTGAGTAGCTTTTCATGGCTAGTTACTTCACAGCTGGCGCCAATAGCTGGTGAAGGTGACCGGTTGTGTAAAAGTTTTTTAAGAAAAACAACTTTTTATCAGATGCCACCATAATATCCATTACATTAATAATATATTTGAAGTGCTATTCCAGGGTTTGGAAGTAGAGTGAGAAAAGCCCAATTTCAAGGTGAATCGGCAAATCGGAGATGCCATTTTTCCCCGAGATGCAATTTCCAAGTGCTATTCTTTGCAAGTTTTTCAGCTATTTGTTTCGAGAAATTCATATTAGGTGTAAGTGTTACTCCGAATTTAGAATCGAGTTTCTCCCCATTTAGAATTGACTGATTAAGTCTGGTAGTTTTCCCACGTTCCTGTATAACACAGTTCGACAAAATCCAACATTTTTTAAAAACCCGCCATGATAAAAAAAAATTTAAAAATAAAAATTATGATAAAACGGACCTCTGCAAGCATCACCTCATTCCGTTTTTCATAATTTTGGTGAAGCTGGTTTCAACCTAAATGGTCAATGCTGTTCTAAGGCAATTGCTTTTACAAAAAAAATCTGAAAACACAATTCAGTATATTTTTACGGCTGGTTTATAATCCATATGGAGTGGTTCGTGGGTGAATATAAAATTGGTACTCCAATTCGCGGTTTTTTGGCTGTCGAGTACCATCTCTTAGGGACATGCAATAGTTCATTATAGCATCATAGAAATCGATTTTAATAAAAATCTTCCGTGCGCTTTTAAAGACATTCAAGATTTAAGGTTTAACTCCTTCTGGGGATACCTTAACCAATTGTACGATTGAGGTGAATTTTTTGTATGGTGTTCCCCATGACCCTGTCCACATTTGCTGAATTTTTCAGATTTTTATTTTAAACCCTTAAAATATAAGATAAAATTGTTGTCGTTGTGTGTTGCAGGTACACAAGTACACATAAAACGCAAACCGGGGCTTTATTTGAAAAACTGGATATGAAGTGATGCTTACAGAGGTCCCTTTTACCATAATTTAACGGTCTCATGCCGGGGTTTTTTTTAGTGTAATCGTAGCCTTTGATTTTTTGGCAATCCCAAAAGTACACAGAGCGCGCTTATTTGATGTAAACCAATCTTCTGTCTCCACACAGCAACTCAGTTTTTTGTGTACAAGCCTTGGATGAAAATTATAAATTTTTATATGTATAAAATTCTTAAACTATTGCCGCCGCGTAATCAGAAACACAGTTTGCGGCAGCAAACTCAATGCAAATGTAACGTAACTGTTGTTTAACTGTTGTTGCGAATAAGCTTGAATCTGCATCCGTGTCTTTTTGGTCGGAATATGCTTGATTGTAGTTTGTTTGACCAGTGCCGCCATCAAATCCGTAGCTTAGAATTAAATCTGCAGTTAAGAATCTTGTGCCCTGAGCATTCATGACATACATGTAATAAAACCTCATCTTGCAAGCCAACAATCCGAGCTGCAGTGTGGTCTAGAAGGTTTTGAAAACTGACTTTTGCTTTCGCATCAGAAACAACGAAGCCTGATACTCTGCAATGGCTTTTACTTTCAGTCACTTCCTTATAAATCAGTCCTCTCTAATTGCACAATATTGATCTTTTGTAAGTCCCTGATCCAAAATTAATGCCAAGGCATCGTCGGCGGAAGCATGCAAAGGGTTCTTGATTGGGTGTGACAGTATGTTTTGGATAAATTTTGCCTTTTCCGGACTTTCAGAAAGCAACTTGAGAACTTCTACAAGGTCAGCTTGCCCTTTTTTACGAGCAGCTGTGCTTGCTGATTGTAACAATAAACGCACGTTATCTCCCTCAGATATTAATAGATCAGCAGCTTGTTTCCTCCGACCTCTTATACCCATACGCTGGATTCATGTGCTTCTTAATGGTAATGAATTGATTTTTCTTTAGCCAGTCAGAATGTCTACGTTCAAAAAGTTGCATACTTCGGTTACATTTCCGCCCCTTTACCTCTAGATTTGTACAAAACATACTGCTTTTTTCTTTTAAATATCTTTCAGAAGCGTCTGAAAAAGTTTGGCTTAGCCCCTTTTTAAGGCAATCAAAAATAACATCCTCTTTGGCAGATCGACTCGTCGCTTTTTTCCACTTGGCAAGTAAGTTCAAATGCCTTGAAAAAATGAGGTTGAGTCCTAAAAAATTAAAGTTGGCAAAAAATGCGCAAAATGAAACGAAAGCAGAATGGATGGCTCTACAAGATGCAAAAAGTCACAGCCCTAACAAATCTTAACAAAATTTTGGTAGGGCTTTGCAAAGTTGAATTTTCTTCACAAATTTTTTTTTGTGGGATGAATCATGAATTTCCTCATCTACAAGGACACTACGATTGATTTCTACAGATCAAAGATACTAACACATAGTACATACCACAACGATTAAAATCAGGGCTTAATACCGAAACCGGTACCGGAACCGTAAACCGAAGTAAACCGATTCAAATCACGTACCGGAATTGGAACCGGAACTCATACAAATATTTTTGTGAGAACCAAAAACCGTTTACCGTTATTAATGGAACCGATAGAACCGGAACGAAACCGAAACGTTGGTACCGGTACAATTTCGGTTTTTTTCGCCTTTCCACAGCGCATCGTAGTTTTGGAACCTACAGGATGTTAAAATATTTGCTGGCGGAAGATATCTTCAACATTTGCTCCAGTTTTGTGGCTGCAGAAAACGACTTTATTCTGCACCGGTCTGTAGGTTTCAGTTCGCCAAATTGTACGCATACTAGAACCAGCGGAGGTTGCCACAACTAAACTTAAAGCCGAAAATCTATTTTTGGGTGATTTTTATTCCATTTGGATACACTGCAAATTGGAAATATCAATTCGTCCTCTGTAGCGAAAAAGTTTGTTCATAGAAAAACGAGGAAAGTCATTTTTTGAAAACAGTGCTTTTTTATTTGGCTTATTTTTGGACCCTAGATATAACGTAACGCTGAATACTGAGCAAAAAAATACTTGTATCAATCTTGTACAAAATATTTATGCAAAATTTTCGTCGGTTGCTGATCAATCACTGCTTAATGATGAATGCAGCTCTAATACTAGCTCATCTGAAAACGCCGACAAAGTTAAGGCATATGGGTCATTCTATTTGAAACCGAACGGTTTTAAAATTGACCATTTTTGATTTAAAAAGAAAAATCCGAAATTAGATCTCGACACTCCCACCAAAACGGGTTTTACGGTTTTGCAAAAAATTTTTTTGTTAATTTTATAAACAATTTCAAAAATCGTTAAAAATCAGGTTTGGTTTATTAAAACCGTTCGGTTTCAAAAAGAATAGCCCATATATGATGTTGCAGGAATAGAACTTGGTGATAAAAACATGTGTTCGAAACCCTGAAAACATTCTTAACTGGTGGTCAAAATATTCCAAAAAGTTCCCAGAATTGTATGAGATTTCAAAAGACGTGCTTTCTGTTAGAAAGGTTAGCGTGTATGGACTCAACCACATTGAATGCAATAATGTTACTGCGAGCAAATCATAATAATGCATAAAATTCAAAATTAAATTCGAAAACTAATAATATTTAATGTAGTCATAAGTTCTTATTTGTTAACTACGTAAAAAAATACGACATATGAAATAGTCTATATAATTTTACTTTAAATGTGAAACCATTCATTTTATGTTGAATTCTGATTCGTTTTATTATACAGGAATAAAATGATTTAGATTTATCTCAGAATTTAATTTTTCCAATATTAATAATAATTAGTACTTATACCGGTACTTACCGGTACACCGAAATTAAAATCCGGGTACCGTATCGAAACCGAAAACCGAAATAGAACCTTTAACAGAAACATCCATTTCGGTGCGTACCGGATCCGGTACCGAAACCGAAATTCGTTTCGGGATTAAGCCCTGATTAAAATTCATCATAAATATTTGACAAAACTCTCTGTTTTTATTCATTTATAGCAATTGCAAATTGCAGCAGAAAACACACACTTAACATTGAACTGTCTGTTAGCATCAGCTGCTCATTTAACAGAGCTCTGTTAAATCAAAATTCGTGGTATGTAACATTGAAGACTGATGTATTTGTGAACTAATGACAAACAAATTTAAGTTTTGAACACTTTTGGAAAAGGGGTTTATTCCTAATAAATGGCAAAGTTTCCTATAGTGCTATGGCAGCTATATGCTATAGTCCTCCGATTCGGATCAAATTTCTTGACAAACAGTCTTGATCACTTTAAAATCATATTAATACGAACCATACACTCCACATCTTATCGAGTCATCATTTTAGCATAATACAAATTACAATTTTTGAAATGCAGCAAACCTCCGAATTTTGCTCTGTCCGAGCTCTCATACAAGTTCATTTACATATCGAACCTAAGATTTGCTAATGACACTTTTAAAAACGTTAATCAATAACCGAATGGACTTTATTAATTATAGCTATCACCCATATGTACTCTACCATGGTTTTCAAAAGTGACTGGACTTTAAAGTGTAAAGCTAGTCTCACCTTCTATGTAAAGTGTGATCCATTTAGAAGTTTTTTTTTAAATTACAAATAAAACACAAAAAAATGGAATGGGATGGTGGAATCTTTATTATGGGCTGAAAGAACTATCTCTGACATTGACTTTTTAAAGATAATTTCATTCAAATGTTGACCGCGAATACGCCGTAAATGGTCCATTTGGATGGTTCAATTTTGGATCACTTTTTCCCGCATTTCTACTGGTATGTCGCGAATTACGAGAGTAATGTTGGCTTCCAAGTCTTGAATCGTAGCTGGCTTATCGACGAAGACTTTTTACTTTACGTAACCCCACAGGAAAAAGTCCTGTGGTGTGATATCACATGATCTAGTGTAACCACCAGTAGTTGTAATGGATGCAGCTGTGCTGCTAGCGCTGCTGCGCTCAGGCAGGTCCATTTGAATCGAAGGCGGTATAGCCGAGCGGGACCCTATATATATCCGTAGCTCTTTCGGCAGTGGGGGGGCTAGTGGCTATCTCCTGGATTCGGGCTATCACAATTTTAATTAAGGATCCCTCCAGAAATTACAAAGAGCTAAACTCTCTAAAAAATATATATCGACCAGTCAGAAAAGGAGGGCCAGCCAGAAGAGCTGTCACCCTAAAGGTCCGATATCCCTACTCACAAATTAGTCTGAGACTTCTATTCCTAAACCAGCATTGGCGGTGTCTAAGCTGGTATTTGACAACCGCGTCTTTACCCTACCCTACCATGGCCTTCAATTAAATTCGCTGAAGGACCTCTTTGAAACACTTCAGAACTGCAACTTTAGGTCACCATGTCCACAGGAAAAGAAGACTTGTTTAGCACTTCATTATAATACGTATTTTATTCTTAAACTACACAAACAAATAATTTGATCAAATATGGCCGGAAAGTTCCACAATTTGGCATATTTAGCCCAATTTTCATGAAAATTTGTCCAAATTATTTGCCTGTGTGAACATGGCTTTCGACCTACTGCTTAATCTCCCATCATAGTAACAAGTCGTTCCAAAAGAAAAACCTTCTCCTCCTCTGTAAAATTCTTGCTTTAATTTTTAAAATTGGCGCGCAATAAAAAAAACATAATTCAGCCGAGTGCAGAGGTGCTGCCAACCTAGTATTTGACCATTCCAGCCCTCCCGGTGTGACCGTGGCGTAAATGCCCGAATTTATAATTAACCTACATGAGACAACCAATTGCACAAAAACCATCTAGATGCAAAATCTAGATGGATTTCGATTTGAGCAAAAACATGAACATGAGAAAACGCCCCTAAGTGTAGTGGTAAGAATAAGTAGAAAAATTAAACAAAGTTGTAAAACTGCATTATGGTTAGCTTCAATGTCAGGGTGTGTCGGAGTACTTATATTCAAAATCAAGAAAATAATGAGTTTTCAAAACAGGTCAAGCAAAATACTTGTTAGTTGCGATAAGCTGTTCCACTGACTATTGTAGTCTGTTTGTTTTTCGTTTCTGGCTAATTATATTGATATTTTAAATATTTGGGTTCTATTTTGGGTTAGTTTTAAGGTTTTATCATGTAGCATAGTTAAACTCAAAAGGGTTGGTTTATTTTAATTGTGGTTAAACGCAAAAGGGAATATATTTGTTTGATAACTAACATACATACAGCAGCTCCAGATATGAAAGGCCTTCCACGATGGATGTGTTGTTGTTGTTGTTTTGGGTGTAGGTTTAATATGTGTGTGTAATTAAGATAGGGAAACCGAAACGAAAAGCTCAGACTAAATTTAAGAATACAGGGCGGGAGGGACAATGCACCTAATTATTTTCTTGATTTTTTTACACTACCCAACACCACACACACTCTGGGGAGGCTTAAACTCCCTTTTTATCCGATTCGGGCTAAATTGCCAGGCGAAAATCGGGACGACGGACGGGGCACTACTTCAGCTGCCGGCGCGAAATGCAGACTGCCTAAACGCAGCTTTCGGAAGCTTCTCTTCACGGGCACGGGGAACTTGGAATCCAATCAATGGAATCAATCCAGGCTCTCGATCGCTCCAGTTGGGAAAGCAGGGCTCTCACACAATTTCTATGCCCACATTCCAGACTCAGTCCCTACTCTAATCCAATTGGGATCCCATGAGGGGCAGCGAAATGTGGGCGAGCAGAATGTGGGCGGTTGGCCAAATTAAGGCTGAACAGTGGCTTCCAAACTGTAAATTTCTAGTGGAGTCACTAATGGGCCTGGTATAAGGCAAAAGGTCGGAACAGCACTTACCAGCAAGGTTTTTACAGTCCGTAAATTGAATTAAAGCGTTTATTATTGATCACGCTATTGAGCCAGGGTGTACTTGTGTTATTTTATATGTTCAATATACGGCTGCGCTAAATTATACAAATTATGTTTTCTTTCACCCACGTGGCTACTTCACTTGTCGTTTGGGCAGCAAGATGCTTGCCAAATAAATGATTAAATTAGACAAGAGGCCATGTGTAGACCACGGAGGGTTTTTATAGGCTCAAGGCAGAGCTTACAAATCGGGTAAAGCGGTTCATAGTTGGGGGGGAAATTTTGATCGCTTCTCTCAAAGTGAAGCTTTGGGAAAAAGAGCGACATTTCCCTATCCCGCGACCTTAGAAGATCAGCAGGGATTTATCGCATGCAACATTTGGCTGCAACTGGGACTGCGATAAATTTTGCATAAGGGCTAAAAATTCAAACAATTTCTCCTGAGCAAGCGCGAACGTTACACTAGGCGGCCAGTTGACAGGTCCGGAAAGCGAAATAAGCTGCTCACCGAAATGATTCCTCAATAAAGCCATTGTTTCGCGAGCAGCGTGTGCTGTATCACCGTCTTGCTGAAACTAAATGTAGCCGACGTCAAGGTCTTCAATTTTTGTTAACAAAAAGTCATTTATCATGCTGCGGTAGCGCTCGCCATTGACGGTTCTGTTCTGCCTCATTTTTAAAGAAATACGGACCGATGATTCCAGCAGCCCATAATTCACACCAAACAGTGCATTTTTGTGGTTGTAACGGTAGTTCGAGAGTATCTTCGGGTTGCTCATCAGCCCAAGTGCGACAATTTCGTTTGTTGACGTATCTATTTAGCCAGAAATGTGCCTCGTCACTGAACAAAATTTTGCTCAAAATCAGCTGATTTTCATTGAGCTGTTCCCGAGCCCATTGACTGAAATTCAAGGCTGGCGGCTTTAATTCCTTGAACGAGTTGGATTTCTTAAGAGTTTAAACCAAGATCCTTGCGTTAAATTCGTCAAGTTGTCGAATACGATAAACCCAAATGTTGAGATCGGCGTCGAACTGATAGGTCACGGTCTGCAGCCACACTCTCCGCTGCAATCGCAATATTTTTCTCATGGTCTATTTGGTCGCGTATTATCTAATAACGTACACTGAGACTCAAATTTGTTGATGGTTTCGCGACTAGTGGTCTCGGAAGGTCGTTGATGCACACCATATGTAGCTCGAAGTGTACGAAAAACATTTTTCACAGAACGCTGATTTATGTAATATGTGAGTCTTTCTATGTAATGTGAGTCTATCTATGATGATTTGACAAACAATCCTTAACAAAAGTCACCCGTGATATCCGAAACTTGAGCCAGCCAGATGCAAACTTTGAAAAAAGAATATCGAAAAAAACTCTTATTGAATCATCCTTTACATAAGTAAACGGATTTGTTTTGCCATTTAACCACTCGACTTATGCTTTATTTCCTTCTCGAAGTCGAAATATAACGACTTTGGATATGATTTTGAAATGATGATTCTCCGATTCAGCACTATAAATTTTTTTTGTCAGGTTAACACATTGTGTAATTTTTATAAGCTCTGACTAAGGTTCTCCTTCGAATCGAACCTTTATCCTTGCAGAGGAAGTCCAGTTCGGGACTAGGATCTGTTGCTGAGTTTGGAAAATAGCTATGCTAAAAATGTTCGACGTAAATCATTTAAAACCTTAATTCAAATAAATAATTCAAGCTGCAAATCAAACACATTTATGAAGCCCAAGTACACATGCCGCTGAGCTGGTGCTGCCTGGCTTTCAATACGAACTATCTTAAAGTAAGCGAGGCAGAAACATATCGGTTATGCTTGATTTTTTTTAAGCATTTTCTGACGGAGTGAAGTCCTGTATGTTGCCTGAGATACCCAACAACGCTCTGGACACACCCAAAATATAAAAACGCCAGGCTGGAAATTAAAAGTGAGCATCCAAATGTGTTTTTTAGTTGTTGTTGTGGATCTGAAGTAGCTGCTTGCTTGACTGCTTATATAAACTCACACAGTTGAAGGTTTTAAAGTCGGAAATTTTATTTACGGCAGTCCCTGAGAGTTAAGCCAATGCTTTCATAAATTTTATGCCACACACACACACAAGCATATAGAATATATATTTTTTTTTTCGTTCACAGTGCGTATGCGCAATGTCATTGACTTGCAAGCCGAGGAAAGCTTAAATGTTTGTGGTGGCTAAATATTTGTGAATTTGAGGGCATAAAAAAGATAAAGTATTCAAAAGATTATTTAAGTGCAATCGAGCGTATGTGTGATATCTTGAGCAACTTTAATGTTGAAGTGGGTAAGTGAAAGACTATAAGAAGTTAAGTGGGTGGTACAAATAAACAATGTTAAGTAAATACTTTAAATAGAATAACCAAAAACCAATTTCGATTGATGAAACGCTGAAAGATTAATGTGCCGTAACCCATTCAGGGGAAACCCAAAAAAGTTAGAAAAGCCTGAAGTTTGGGAACTACGTGGGTTGCCAAAAGTAGGCTTAGCATATGAACACATGTGAATATTAAGGACATATTTCCAATAATTTCCCTCACCTTCACATAGTTTCACCCTTTGCAAACTGTTTAACCCAAATCGAATTGCCCTTGCTCAACATTCCTCTCCCCCAATTCACAGTCACGTTTCCATTTTCCACTTTCATCCACAAGTTTTCCTTTCGTTGACTAATTGTCCGCACGTGTCGCTCACATTAGTCTCTGGGAAACTTTTCCTTCACTTTAAGGCGTCCGTATCAAAAGTCAACAAACTGTGTGTACATGTGCCTATAAATTTTCAGTTGGGGAAAAAATATAAAAATAAAACTGTCGGGCAAATTGGCCCATTTATAAATATCATCAACAAACGAATTTGAGCAGAAAATATTGAAATAAGCGCGCATAGAAAATATTTATAAACATTTATGCATCAATGCAAAAATTTGACACTCTGTTTACTAAATGGCACTGAACGTTCAATTTCCTGGGCACGTTCCCCCTGCCTTATCTTTCTTTCGATTTTCTGACCGTTACAAATGAGCCAACAAAACGGCGACCGTATGCAAATGCAAACACGCTGAAGGAAAACTGCCGGTAAAAGTAGTCAGTGAAGAGAGAAGATTGATTGTGTCAGAATATGAATTATGGGGCAGTCCACGTGGGCACACGAAGCCTAATGAACGCTTTCAGGTAAAGGAAAATTAATTGCTGCAAAGTCAAATATGGGACAAATTACTTAAAGATTTGCGTTAGTAGTTAGTAGATCAGTAAAAGATTGAGTTTACTTGAGTTTATGTAGTCTATTTGTTACAAAATATAGCATTTTTGTATCATTTATTATGAAACGAACTGAGGGTATTCATAATAGATAGAATAGATCAGAGTTTGCTAGAAAGAACCCCTCATTTTAGTTAAGATCGAATGATAACTAAAAAGCGGAACATGACTGGTTGATAAGACTATCCAGAAAATTCTGTAAGTGTATCGAACCAAAAATAATCAACTGTCTGACGGATTCATCAACGCACTGGCCAAACGACATTTGTTTCGAAATATTATCTTTGCTGATGACTTGATAATATATTTCGCAAAATTTATCTTATGATTAGAAACACTTTCGAGCAGCTTTGAAGAGATTGCAGTTTATAAGAAGTAGAAAAGAAAACTATAGGTATGGTGTCGCAATAAATCAACACCTCAAGAATTATATTTGAATAATTTAATAGTAATTGGCTACACGTCGAGTGTAGAAACGTCAATCCAAAACGAAACGTATTTCATCCTGCTAAATTGAACACGCTAAATGCAGAATGCAAGAAGCTACACATAGCGTGCAAAAAAACAGCATGCAACATGTAGAAATGAAAAATGTAAACGCCTCATGTAGAAAAGTTAAATGCAGCGTGGGCAAAGGAAAACTCTCTACACGACATTAGAAAATCAGCTTATTTCTATATAACTTTGGCATTTTTTATGCAGCAATCTGAATACAACACGAACGTTTAAGTTTCCTAAATTAACGTTTGGATATTGAAATCCTTCATGCGCGTGTGGAAATTCTAAACAAAAATGTAGCTCAAAATCAGTACTGAATTCGTAAAATTTTCATTTAGCAAACTGCTTGTCACACGTGGCATGTTAGGTTTTCTAAATCAACGTTAAGACTTACAAATGCTGAATGCTCAATGTAGGAAATCTACAAGAAACGTGAGCAATTTTAAATTGCCCGTATATAAACTATGAGAGCAACAAATTCGAACTTGAGAATTACAAGCAAGCAAAAATGGCTTTGTGCCTTTTGACAGATTCAATACAAGTAATGTCTTCGATGCCTTGCCTTACACGCGCGCCGTGGCGGAGCCGTCTAAACATCATTCCAATCGTGTTTCAGTTCAAGGGCCTCGAGTTCAAATCCCTCCCAGAGTAAGTAAAAAAAAAGTTATAAATTTGTTTAATGTGGTGTTTTTCAGAACCAAACTTGCTGGGAACAAAATATCCAAAATCTACACGAAAATGTATGATTTCAACACTTTTTGACCGGGATTTTCAACCCATTACTTTTGTGCTTTTCTACATGCCGCATGTAGAAATGAGAAAACTAAACGCGGCATGCATAAAAGCTACATACCATGTGTTGAAATAAGAAAACTTAACGCAACACATGCTGAAAAGCTGCACAAAGTAATGGGTTGAAAATCAGGGTCAAAACGTGCAGAAATCCTACGACGAGTGTTTCCAAGTTGAAGAAATTTTCGGGAAATGGTTAAAAAAAACCGCGAAATTTGCAAAATTTCCGATTCCAATAAAACTTTGTGTCATGATTAGACGCTTGCGCGGAAAGGTTTCTGAGTTAAAGAAATGGACGGGAAATGGTCCAAAAACCGCGAAATTTCAAGAACTATTCCGTTCATCCGATTGCGATGAAACTTTAAGCAATGGTTAGATACGAATGTCTGTAAGTCTGTTTCTTATGCCTGTCTAAATAAACGGTTGAATATGAAGTGTAGATCATATGGACCAAAAACTCGCAAAATTTTCTAATGAGTTTAGATTATAGCGAAGATTTAATGGTGGGCAATTAAAGACGGGTAAATAGGAGATGTCGGTCAATCGGTTAAAGAATATTAGAAATTTGCAAAAATTCTTATATAAGTTTTGATTGACAGGAAGACGTGTAAATGGAAGGTGTTGTTCATACGGACCGAAAAATCGCAAAATTTGCAAAATTTTATAATGAGTTTAGACTATTATAAAAACGGGTAAACAGGTATATAGTGAAGATCGACAGGTCCAAAAATCGCGAATTTTGCTAGACAAAGATTTGATATTCTAAAATGATAAAGTTGGCGTAGCAACGCACGCCGGGTACCAGCATAGTCTTCAATTTCATATGTATTCTTTTTCCTCTTTAAAGTTTAAATTCTCCTCTTTAGCTTTTTTAAATGCAGCTTAGTTATTTGCACAAATATTTTTTGCATTTCTCGCTTGTAACTGAAATGCAATATGCTATATGTGCACTGTGATTGCAATTCCCATCCGGCTAACCTAACAAAACATGCGGTTTTTGTTTACTTTCCTTTGCAAAAAAATTTGCGGAATTTTTTTCCGTCGCCTCTTAAACAAATATTAAATACATTACAATGGGAATTCCATTCACACTACTTTCCATTTAATTTAAAATTGAATTTCTCATTCATTGCACACGGCCAAGGATTAGCTATTGTTATTTTCTAATTGGCTGGCTGTTGTATTTATTATTGTATTTTTATAGCTCGTATTGTTTATTTATAATTTATCCAATGTTAACGTATCGACTCAATAAAAAATGAGAATAATTAAAAACAAAACAAATTTATTTGAGTGTCGCGTGTTTATTTATGAATGAACAATAAATAAGTGTTTGTGAGTGCGTCGGAGTGTGCGGTGAGGCTTGTTTAATGTGGTCAAAAATCCATATTTCAGAGTGCCTATTTCTTGTTTGCCACAGTTTTTGTCCGCCTTGATTACGTATTTCAAATCAAATTTTGCCTTTGGCCTTGCCCTGCCTCATTTTAATCCAACAAATATTCTTTTGCCTTTTTGTGTTTGTTTGTGCACAACCAAACGTTTGTTTAATTGCCTTAAGCGCAAGGTCAAAATTTCATGGAACACTTGACGGATGAGTTGTATTTCATTTAAGTGAAAATAAAGGGAATGAGATGAAAATTTTGCAAATTAAATTGTGAATATTTGGTTAAATTTAAAACTGATTCCTTTTAATGAAATGAAAAATTTAACCTCACCTTTGAACGGTTTGGTTAAAACATCTCTGCTTTAAAAGTTTATATTTTATGTAGGAATTTTCTGAAGCTGCTTTTACACACAGAGACTTTTTGTGCTACTTTTAAATGTTATGCGGACAAATGCTTTAAATGTTTTTGAAATGAGGAAACTTCTTCTCGATCGGAGCTAAAAATGTTATAGAAGGGGGAAAATTGTGAGACCAAACAAGGCAAGTGTGCTATATGTATATCAAGCTTTGCATATATGTCAACATTAGGCAGATCGGACGTCTATATCATATGGCTGTCATATGTATGCAAAAACATTAGTTTACAAAAATAAAAAAATTCAATGACCCTTTTCTTTTTAAACTATTCTTTAGTGTAGTTTGGATTATTGATATAAAAAATCGATAAAAATTTTTCATGGCAACGTATTTTAAGTATGAATTTTTTCTATTTTTTCGGTAGGTGCACTTACATTTTAAGCCATATCTCACTTCGTAAACGCCAAATGGAGCCAAGCAAGATATAAATCGAAAGGTAATTGAATTGTCAATAAAAGCGTAGAACATTGTTTTCAAATCGGTTAAGTAGTTTGAATACAATGACCAAAAATACTTAAAAAAAAATCGCGTAGAACATTGTTTTCTAATCGTGAAGAAAATCTATGTATTACATAATAGCTGAATCAATTTGAGTGAAGGAACTAACGGTCAAATTTGAATATTTTAAGTTATTATATTAAGAGTTTACAAAAATAATTGTTAGTTTTTTTTCGTTTTTTGGTCAATATTAGAAGTGAGCGAATACCCAGATCAGAAAAAATATTTCAGAATTTATTTTTTAAAAATCTCAAAAATACCACTTTTTTCAGCACTCAATTGCTCACATATAGATTTTGTTCACTGATATCTTATTTTCTTCGTAAAAGTGCGGGTCCTTAAGAAAATATATAAAAATAGTTTTTTTGAGATTTCGAAAATTTTTCCAAGACGTTTGGGATTTAAGCTTATTGCGTTTATTCAAGTTACTGAACGGATTTGAAAACAGTGTTATGTGCGATTATTGACAATATAATTAACTTTAGATTCATGTATTGCTTAGCTCCATCTGAAGATTATAAAGGGAGAAATTGCTAAAAATGTAACTACTCATACCGAAAATTTAAAAAAATTCCGAATTCCGAGTCGGTTTCCGTGTAAACGTTGATTTTTATACTCTGTACCGAAGGTACACAGAGTATATTAAGTTTGTGCAAAAGTATGTAACAGGGAGAAGGAATCATTTCCGATCCTATAAAGTATATATATTCCTGAACAGCATCAACAGCCGAGTCGATATAGCCATGTCCGTCTGTCTGTCTGTCCGTCTGTCCGTCCGTCCGACAAGATTGTGAAATAATTGAGCGACAGGAGTACTGTATTTGAGAGGTTTTAAGCATTTAAAAAAGTTTAGGAATGCCAGATAGTTTTGAGATACACCTGTAATTTGTTACTGTCGATTAGGATCCTTTTCTATGAATGGGTACGACAAAAGATTCCTTACAATCGTTGGGAAACTCACCTAGCTCAAGAGATAAGTTAAACAGTCTTAAAAGCAGAGAGCATAAAGAACTAGCACAATTTCTAAGCACACAGCTTGGTACCTTGTCAGGTCCAGGAGTATATGATGTTTTAATCGAACGAATTATAGGATAGGAAAACGGGTTCAGAATAGCAACGCTGAAAAAATGCTGCGAATAAATTCGCGATGTCAGCATCATTACTAGCAGTCACATTATTTGGAGTTAACGAAGCTATAGATCTTTTTTGGGGTCAAGCTGAAAGCTTATCTTGCAGCTAAGCAGATAATTATTGTAGCATTCTATATTAACCTGCAAAAACTTTGAACGGGCCACTGAATATCTACAGAAATCTAACTGAGAACCGGATTTCTTAAATTCTGTTTTCAGGCGAGATTTTATATTTTTCAAATTAGACAAACTTTTCGTAAACCATAGGGAAGAGTGCGTGCTAGAGGAAGTGTACGAAACTGGTATAAGAATTTTTAATACAGTATAAATAACCTCATAGAAAGACTTGGTGGCTTCCTCAATATGTCGACATATATCAAGGAAGGACCAATCGCACGTTGACAGCGCCTCGTTCAGGGATGTGAAATTTACTTTACGAAAGCAATAAGATTGACTTCGTTTGGTCGAGATTACAGCGCAGTTCGGCGTATCAAGCTGAAAACTAAGTAGAGTGAAACTCCGGTAGAGAAAGTGGCGGATACTGCAGGGTTGGAGGTGTCACTGACAAATACAAGATCAAGGATCTTGCTCATGCTATTCATGATAGCTCGGACATTAAATCGGCAAAATTCTTGTTGGAAAGATGGAAAAAGTTCGTCGGAATTATCATAAGGTGACCAGGATATGTGAGGAATATTAAAGTCCCCAACGACTAATCATCGATCACGGTCATTTAATAGAAATGCGATATGTCGAACCGGCCGGATACTATCGGTCGGGTAATGGGTTTTAGTGAGAAACACTTTTTTGTTGTCTATGTTAGCGCTCTTAAGCTCGGTCTTTATTAATATTAATGTTAAGCGAGCTTTTTCAAGTGTATTAAAACTTCGGAACAGACGAAGTT
This sequence comes from Lordiphosa magnipectinata, assembly GCA_037044535.1. Lineage (NCBI taxonomy): Eukaryota > Metazoa > Arthropoda > Insecta > Diptera > Drosophilidae > Lordiphosa > Lordiphosa magnipectinata. The sequence continues at coordinate 14,532 of JBAMBO010002224.1, read as the reverse complement.
AGCTTTGCTTTCTGGTTTGAGATTTATTTGCAATTAAAAAAAAAACTTCTTAGTGGATCACCCGTTATATCAAGCTTTGCAAAAGGCCGCTCGGACGTCAATATCATGTAGCTGCCGTAGGAATGATATGATTAATTGATTTTGATTGTGATAGAACTTTGTTTTCGAACTATGGTCACAATTAATTACACTAGCTTACAGCCAAAAAGACCCATTTCTACTGGAAGTATTTTTAAGTGTCGTTTGGATTGGTGATCTCAAAAATCGATTTAAGAAATGTTTTCATGGCAACGTTTTTCAAACATTCGGCCCTGTTCCGAATTCCGAGTCGGTTTTCGTGTAAACGTTTGCAAGTGGAATTCCAATTAAGCAATGTTACATGGAAGTTGACAATCATAAATATGGTTACTAGATGCGGTTTGAGGAAAATCGGAATTGCTTATGCAGTTAAAACCGATTGCTCAAAGTCAATTGGAATCAATTCGTCAAAAAGAGACAACCTGATCTAGTAGCCACAGATATTCTTCGCACCTTTTATATCGATTTGTAAATTATAAATGAGAGCAAGAAAGAAAGTCGGTCAAGGCCGACTATAACATACTCTGTACCCTTAACGTCGCAGCTCGCATTTGCTCACGAGTTATACGCGCTCATCTCTAAGTTTCACTCTCTCTCTCTCTTTCTCTCTCTCTCTCTCTCTCTCTCTCTCTCACTAAGATTGCCGTTCAATAAAATGCTGTGGTGATGGGTGGGTAGGTGGGTGGTGTTTACAGGCCGTTTTTTGCTCATAACTTGAGTATCGTTCATCCGATCTTTATCATTCCTTCAGCAAATCGATAAATAGTTTTGTACAAGGTATCTCTAGAAGGTATGAACGATCTATCTTCATAACTGTAGGAGATATGACGTTTTTTCCAAATTGCGGGGGCGCGAGGGGGCGTGGCAAAAGTTTTTAATAAACTTTATCTGCCTGCAAGTATAAGAAATATATGCCCCATACATGTCAAACCTCTATCTCTTACCATCTCTGAGATCTCTTCGTTCATACGGACGGACGCACAGTGGGCGATTGGGCCTCGCTAGGCATTTAATTAATAACTTCCAAACGAAAACAGATATCTTCAGTCGGTTTTTTTTCACTGCTCAGAAAAAAATCAAAGAATTTTTTGCAAACAATTTTTTTTTTTTAATTTTTTTATTTTTAAAAAAAAATTTTTTAATTTTAATTTTTTTTTTAAACTTCATTAAACAAATTTGGTAAATCAATATTTTATTGAAAACGATAAAAAATATATTATTCCGAATCGGAATCTTCAGAATCAGGCATATCCATATGCTTCATTGAAAGCAAGCTCTTCACATCCTCGTCCATAATAATATTTTTTGCAGACGATATCGAAGATCCATTTGACAATGAAGATATCAAAGGGTCGGATGAAACTAACAATGCATTTATGACATCTTCCATAGTATTTTTTCGAGAATTTTTTCTGGTGTTGCTCTCGCGTATGTTTCGAAAGTCCTTGTTCCTGGCTTCAAGAGCTTCCTCGGACATCATACCAACCGGAAGAGAAAAATTATCTATAATGTCTGCTCCATGAATTAAAATTCTGTGAATTGACGATGGCATATAAAACCAGGGGTATGCTTCAACAAAAATTTCGGCAGTTTCCAATGCGTAAGACCCGAATGCCTCCGTATTTATATCGTGTCCACAAGCCAATGCTCGTAAGACTACGCTGAATCGATATATTAAATCATAGCTTACTCCTGTTATATGAGCAGCCAAATTTGGCTGTTGGAAAAACCTCCTTGCCGTGTTTCCGTTGTTCGTACTGCCAGTACCAGCCATTGGTATATCCACCAACAAATGCATTTCTTCTCTTAGCTTCTGCTGAATACTTCTTTTATGTTGTTCAACAACATCCTTATCAGCACCACGAGCTTGCCACTTTTGTATAGGAATTCTATATGCAATGTGCAAAACACACTCGAAAAACCTAATCCAGGCGTGGAGACTTGATAAGCCATATTCAAATAGGTTTTCATTAATAGAAAAGCTCTTCACCAAATTTAGATTGTTCATATTTTTAGGAGTTGCGCTACAGATTCCGCATGTTTGCGAAGAGGATTCCGATATGACACTGAAAGTTTTACCATCAAGCATGGTTATATGAAATTGGTGATCAATTCTAAAGGTACTCACTAATGTTGGTACAATATTTAAGATTTGGCTTTTTATGTTTTCAATTTCTCTACGAGTCAAGTCTGCCGTTTCTTTCTCGCAAAGTATCTTGATTGGTCGACAATATCGAGTAGAAGAAGGTCGATTGTTTTTCCATAAAACTGTCGGTCCTTTCTGCACTATCAATGGCACCATACAAATTGAAAATAAATATTGATCTATCATGTCTCCATCAAAGTCATCAAATTTTTGCCTATATGTAGAATGACCACTGCTGCCATCACAGCCCCATTTGTAGGTAGCAGTTAACTGGGTGTAATTATTATTATCAATTTGGTGCTGAAAACTCTCTGGGTGTGCTTCAATAATTCTAGCAATAGTATGGTCCACTAAGCTTTGTAGAGATACTTCAGCGAACTGATCAGTGACCGTGATGCCACTAGGATAGCATTTTTTTTTCGCACCGCGCAGTTTATCGTAGCATGGATATATATCGGCGTTTTGGCCTTTAGCAGCTCTTTTTGACAAATTCCATGTATACTTGGTATGTCCAACATCTACAAATAACGCCAGTGCTTTTTCATCAGAAAATTTTGAAGGTAGCCAGCGGCTACCACAGCGTGGAGTATTCATAGTTTTCATAATCTTACCGCTAAACTCTTCGTCGGCATTTAGCATTGACACCACCTTTGAAGCACTGCGCTTTCCAGCTTTATACAAGCTGCAGCTTGCAGCCACCAACAATGCATCTGACGTGACTTCTTCAGTAAGGCCTGACAATTTGTTGACTTGCGTTTTCTTGCAACACACCGAAATATCTTTTTGTGGACGTCCAACATTTTCGGAAGCTGATCTATCTATTAATACTATCGGCGTATCTAGCCATTCCTTGTTGTCATTTTCAAAAAACAACTTATTTCTTCGACAATTTTTCCACTTTACGACAAGCCTGCTAGTGAAATTTCGCAGCTTTTTGCCAATCTCGCATTTCTCCTACTGAGTATAGTTAACGCCTTTCAGAACAGTATCAAATACAAAGTTTTCCATGGTGAGGAACTTCTTGGTTGGGATCGCTTCTTCATGCCATACTAAGAAAAGTGTCCGTTTTTCGACTGACATTGTGCCTAAAAAGTGCCGTAGTAGGAAGGGTAGCAGGTAGTAGCAATTCATATTGGACATTTTGGACGCACAATGATTCCAACTTCCAGATAAAATAAGAATTAGACTGAATCCAGGTGAATCAAGTATAGTTCTACTCCACGAAAGACAGGTGTACGCTACTGTTGACTCGTTGTTAATACACTTAATTACCATTACGTTTTATAAGCAACACACTTATAGACCGGTCACAAACACTGATTTTCTATGTAATACATACCTTGAAGATTATAAAAAACCAAACTTGTAATACAATAAGTAAAGATTCCAAATTTCCCAGAGACTCGAAGTGAATGCGCACAACAAAGAAAAAATTTTGTAAAGCGCTTGCTGCAGCATATGCTGTGTTTGACAGCTCACAGCTGATGATCAGCTGATCGGAGAGCTTTTAAAAAAGCTCCAAAAATCTAATCAAAGTATCTGTTATCGATTTGTAAAAAAAAATCAACGCTTTTTCAAATTTGAAAATTTGAATTAAATGCCGCTAGCGAGCCCGATTCGCCCACTGTGGGACGGACAGACAGACAGACGGACATGGTTATATCGAGTCGGCTGTTGATGCTGATCAAGAATATATATACTTTATAGGGTCGGAAACGATTCCTTCTCCCTGTTACATACTTTTGCACAAACTTAATATACTCTGTGTACCTTCGGTGCAGAGTATAAAAAAGATCCATTTTGAAGCTTTTCCTCCAAAAGTGGCAACCGTGATTGCCTCAACTAGTTGATGTTTATGATAGAAAAATCTTGTTCCAGCTCAAGAAATTTGAGTAAGATTTGAAAACATGCGTGGAAATTTTAGTTTTCGCAACCCAAATTAAAAGTTAAACATATAGTTTGTCCCCCCACATATTGTTGTTATACTCGTGCAAGCTTTCTTCTACTTAGTTTTGATTGCTTTGTTAAGAACACACATAAAGCATGTTTGTTTAATATCAAAGCTCAAAATGTTAACGCATTGTTAAAAAAAATCCCAAAACGAATGAAAAGTAAATCTCATCCAATTATGCTAAAAATGCATTTTCCAGCATCGCGCACACACATACACATAGAAAGTTTCCGCAACTGGCGTTGGCATTAACATCAACAAATATACACAGCGCATGTTGCTGAAGTGTTGGTAGTTTCTTCGTTCTTATGCTCTACCCCATCTCCCCCATCCCATTGCAATATGCAGAAAGTGTAGCATACAAATGAGCGTAGTTGAAGACTTTTTCAGTGGCGGCGGTAAGTGGATGGCAGAGCTCCTCCCGAAAGTAAAATCAAGCTTGAAGATCAACAGCAAACACAAACAGAGCTTGTGGATTTATGCAAACAGCCAAAAAAGCTGCAGCGCTGGTCTTCATTGCCGAGTTGTGTGGCATGTTAAAAGCTTCGACTGCCAAACAATTTTTTCTGCATTGAAAAACTATTATAAAAGTCAAATTTGCTAGTCATAAATTTTATATCTTGGCTCCTGGCTGATATTTATTTTTATTTTTATTGCAGACCATAAAAAATGCAGCATTGACAACGTTTTAATTGCAAATCCTGGGGATGATATACGCCAGCAAGGAGACATGCGAACAATAACAAGAAAGGGGCGGCTCCCTCCGTTCTCTCCAACACCAAAGGTGAATATTTGTTACTGGAAAAAAATACAATATATGCAATGCCCCCGAGGAGGAATACAAATTTTTGTGTGGCAACAGCAGCAGAAGCAGCACAATTCCTATGAAAATTCATGTTGCCTGCCATGTAAAGTGTCCAATAAAACTTTTAACTTTTGCCGAACAGAAAGTTGCAGGGAATGCACATATGGGAAATAGGTAAAGAACAACAATTTACCACCCGACGTTATTCGCAGAAATGTACAAGAATTTTTTTTTATTTTGAGGTAAAGCATAAGTTGGCATAAGTAAAAAATGGACTTGCCCTTAAAGGTAATCAATGTCTTCATAATATTTTTTGACATAAATTGACAGTTGGAGAAGGCTAAGATAGCTTCATCTGTGCCGAAGTTTTTGTACCCATGCAAATTCTGGTTTGAAGTATCAGAATTTAAAAACCGCTAACTTAAATATCTAAAATGGAATCTTAGTAAAACCCAAAAAATGCCTAAGGCTGCCTTTACACTTATCATATATCTTTAAATAGTCGGTTGTCAAAACTCTCTAAAGAGAAACTCTTATAAAATTTAACATGTCAAATTACATCAAAGAAGGCTAAATTTTCCAAATATTTAGAGTTATTTGCTTTGCTATTACACTATCGTCGGAGAGTCTCTTTAGAGATATATGACAAGTGTAAAGGCAGCTTTACTATTTCACAGTCCAAAAGTTTTGCTAAGCCAGACTCTTATTTCTTTGAAAGCTTACGATTTAACCAAATTGCGTAAAAGTCCCCAAAAACTAAGTGCCAGTTTTAAGGCCAGTTCTGAGAAGAGCGGAAAACAAATTTTTATGACGCACTCCATATTAAAAAAACACGCTAAATAAATAGACAGTTGGCCTATCGATAGTTGACGTATCGATAGCAGTGTGGGTCATGAGTGGATTGAATGAACAGCTGATGCCCTTTCGAAAATATGTGCAGCTCATTATTCTCGACAATGCAGGGGAAACATGAGCGAAATATGAAACAGATCGAGAGTTTCAATCGCGAGGAAATTATAAGCTTAGGGCCGCAAATCAGTCCAAGAAAATTACGAAATCCGAACTGGAGTGCCATACACCTAAAATCGTGTCTAATGCCAACCGAGACCCAAGCGTCCGCACTCGGTGGAGGCCAATGAGGCCAAAAATGATAGCACAGCTCAAATCCATGATTTGCAGATACTTCGAGCCGCCATCCTGCAAAGAAATGCATATTCAACCAACTTGGAATCAAGCATCTAATGTGCTACCTCCCACCCCCATGTAGTCTCATATCTGGGCATCCGTCAGGGCCGCATGAAGCAAACTGTTTCATCTGACCCACACTGTAGCCGATTAGCCAATCTCTTGTACAAACTTCTCCAAATAATTATAACTCCCCGAACGGCAGACTTCCAATAATCACTCAAGTAGTAGTCCGGGACTATGCCCGACGTCTCAAACAGATCAGCCTTGTTGACGGCATGCTCGGCATGCTTACATATCTGTGTTCCTGTTGCGCAGCTTAATTCAACTATTTTTGGCAAAACAAAACCAGCTTTAATTTTTGTTTGTGAGCAAAACAAACAGCTGACCACCAGTGTGGCTGTTTCTGTGTATGGTCCCTTTGGCTTATATATGGGCTCACTAATAACACAGGCTTACAAAAAAAGGCCAACTTTTGCAACAGAGAAGTTAAGCTGCCTTTACACTTGTCATGTATCTCTTAAGAGTCGGTTGTCAAACTTCTCTAAAGAGAAGCTCTTATCAAATTAAACCTGTCAAACTACATCAAAAAAGCCGAAATTTTCCCACTATCGTCAGAGAGTCTCTTTAGAGATGTATGACAAATTTAAAGGCAGCTTAAGTAACCTTTTAGTATAGTTTAGTTTAGTTTATTTGGTTTTTTATCGTGCATCAAGATTATATCTTTTAAATTACAGCACTAGTCACGACAATGTGTTACAATATTTTTCTTTTATACTTATAATACCTTAAGACTAACAATGTTCTGACTAATAAATATCGTCTCTATAAACATATATCACACGAGAAAAGTGGTTATAAATACATTTAAAAGTTGATAAACAGGAGTAAAAAAAAAAAAATAAAATAAAATATTAGTTATAGTAAAGTTGGTTTTATATGTTTTGTCACTGAAGATGTTCTTTAAGTTTAATTTTAAATTGCGTAGCGATTTTTATGGATTTTACAGAATTTGGTAGCGTGTTCCAGTGGCGAGCAGCATATATGAAGAACTATTTCTCAGAACTAGCCAGTTTAATTTTAGGGCATATTAAATTATTAGTTCTAGAGGATATGGCAAATCTAAGCTTCTCATACAAGTAAATTGGTTCTCTGCGAGTGATAATGTTGTGTTAAAAGATTAGGGCCCTAAACTTTATCCATTGGCTAAGGCAAAGATCAAAAATTTTATTAGCAAAAAACGTTATGTGTTCAGTCCTATTTCTATTGAATATATAGCGAGCTCTGTTCATACTAGCTGCATCACAATGCCCAAAAACCGCTACGCCATAAAATGGTGTAGGAATCAGATACATTCCTAGCTACATCTAGCTACTGTCATTGAAACTTTAATAGAAACTTTTGGGATAAAGAGTGCTGCCTAAGTAATCCGTACAACCTTCCAGTTGCCCTATTGATGTGGTCATTCCACGACTACGTATTATTGAAGTGTAAACCCAAATTGGTAGCATCATCAACATAACTTATTTGCATGCCATCAACACATAACTTAGGCAGCTCCAGGTCATCAAGGGCCCTTTTGTACAGCACCAGCAGAGGTCATTAACATACATAGAGAACAATAACGGCCCAAGAACAGATCCTTGGGGTACACCTCGCGTAATCGAAAGAAGATCGGAGGTGCGCAAACCTGCGACTGCAGCCTGTTGTCTATTGCTTAGGTAGGATTTAATTAACTTAGTTGCAGTGTACGAGAAGTTAAGTAGCGCGTTGAGCTTTGTGCATAGTATTTGATGATTCACGGTGTCGAATGCCTTACTGTAGTCCAGACACATAGGAAAGTTATTTGTCCATCATCCATTCGACTTCGAATATCCTCCGATATTTTAAATATTGCCGTCGAGCAACTTCTGTTATTTCTAAAACCAGTTTGGCAATCATTTAGTTTGGATTTTATCGTTAGAAATTGTTGAATTTGAATTGCCATAAGGTGCTCGCAAACTTTCGATAGGTATGGTAAAATCGATATTGGTCTATATTCAATGGATGATTTTGGGATCGGCGGTATTTTTGCAAGCTTCCACATATTTGGAAAGATGGACGTGGTGAAGGCAGTGCTCATAACATAAGTGATATGATCAAGTATAAGGGGAAGAAGAAATTTAATAAACTTAGGATTCCTATCATCAAGCCCCACTGCATTCGTTTTAATCTTGAGGATACATTCAAGTACATCACATGAACTTACACACATAAAGCTAAAGCTATTATCACAGTTGGAATTTGGATCAATATTAAGGTACATATTTGTAGTAGCTTCAGGTACTGCTATTTGGGTGAATTTAGTATTAAGTATATTTACGTCCAGATCAGTCTTCAATTTTGGTTTGAGCTTACCTATTTTTAAATTTTTGAGTTCACTCCAGTGCTCGATATTGCACTGTTAAATTTATGATTGTAATAGTCTCGTTTGGCTGTGTTGATTACTTTTATCACATTTGTTCTCTGATTCATCATCTGTTCTATAACGCTTCCACCTGCAATAGGCAGCGTTCCGTTGGTCCAAATGGTGTCTAATGTAGTTGTTAAACCAAGGCTTTAGAGTGGGTCTAATAATTTTTGTTTTGACTTTTACACACTTTTCATAAAGACTTTGGACATTCATATTAAGTACTTGTAGCTGCAGGTCCGCTGTTGGAAGGCTGTATATTTGTGTCCAATTACAATTATAAAACTCCCTGTCGAGCGTACCATAATCAATGGACTTATTATCTCTGTACACAATCTGGACATAGCTAAGTCATTATCGTAAGTTAGGAAGATCAAATCATGTTTGGAAAAGACTGGAGCTGATATCTGATCATAGTGTAAAATTTTTATACCAAATTCGTTTTAAAAAAAGGTAAATTGAATAAAGTTACAGAAAAACCAAACACAAAGTTTTGAATATATTCATAAGATACCAATTCATTGATTTTAATATGGAAATATGGATATTTATTGATAAATTCGTTTTTTTTTGCCAAGTTTAAATAATTCTGCAAAAATTATTGCTGATATAAAAAATCACAGATTATAAAAGTTGGTAGTCCTTTGTCTCCTCTAATTTATCACATTTTTAGTTTTACGATAATACATAACTACAACTACTACGACTATTTATTAAATTTTTTTACTACTTATTTGGAAACTACAAGAAATTGTAATGGTAAATATTATGCAAAAAAAAACTAAAATTTTTATAGTTTTTGGGCTATAACTTTTAAAAGCGAGGTTACTAAATTAGAGGAGACAAAGGACTAGTAACTTTTGAGAATTTTTTTTTTATCAGAACATTTTTCAGAATAATTTAAACTTGGAAAAAAACCGAGTCTATCAAAAATTACTATATTTTCTATTTTTAAATCCAACAATTTGTATCTTATGAACAAAATCAAGAGTTCGCGTTTGGTTTTTCTGTACCATCATTAAGCGGCTCCAACTCACACACAACAGCATTGAAACCAAAACGCAAGACAAAATCAAAAGCATTGAACAATGCCCACAGACGAGATCTGTTTACTGACAAGGAAATTTTCTCCATACAGGAATCGTTCAACAAACAGAACGATAGAGTGTATGCTGTGCAATCAAAACATTCGGCCGAACTCATTCCGAGAGTGGTGATGGGGTCACCAAGCTCTGTTTTTGTGGAAAAGGAGTCAAAACTTAGGCGTGTAGTGTCCAAATCCGACGTTGTGAAGCCTCTCAACTTGACATTATTTGCAAACAAGCAGCGAACCTTTCAACAAGATTCCCCTCCAGCTCAGAAGGCAAAAACGACTCAAACATGATTAAAAAAACATGTACCAAACTTTATTTCTACGGATGATTGGCCTGCCAGTAGCCCAGACCTGAATCCAATGGACTAAAAACTGTGGTCCGTTGTCGAGGCTATGGCTTCCTCTACTTAACACTCTAATATTGAGTCTTTGAAGCGCGCCCTTGTCCGAGCAGTGGATAATTTCTCAATGCATGAGGTGCGCAATGCGATTGATGAGTGGCCAGAGAGACTTATGCGTTGCTGGAAGGCACAAGGCAGCCATTTCGAATAAGTTGTTCTACGATTTGTAGCCATTAAGTGACCGAATAAAAAAAGGAAAAAGTTTTAGAAATATTCCTTCGTTTTAGTTTTATGACCAAAAAACCGTGTACCAACCGAACCATATTTGTTTCGTACCTTCTAGAGATATTTAGAAATGAATATTATTTTCCGATTTGCAACAGGAATCATAAAGATTGGATGAACGATGCTCAAGTTATAATCAAAAGAAAGTTCTCTGCTTGGTGGTCAAATGCTTTTAGCTACGAGGTTTGATAAGTAACTAACTTTATTGTATATAATTTAAGCTAACAATTATCGTTGAGTCGAACGGAGCGAAGCGGGAGCCACCCGCGCTAATCGAAGCCAAGCCAGAAACTGCGTGTCAGGGATGGCGCTTGTGTTGTCGTTCTGCTACTGCGTAGGGATGGTGCTCGAAGAATGGTGTGACCAGAGGTGGCCAGGGCTGCCACATGCTCACAGTAGTGGCGCCATCTGTTGGTCAGTTCTGAAAATCCCTTATAAAGCATTATTCAAAATATAAATAAAATCATATATTAAAATAAAAATGTTACGATCTGCAACGGTATATAAACCTCGGAATGATAAAGATCAGCTGAACGATACTCAAGTTATGACCAAAAATGAGTTGGCTACCGCAGCGCAGCAGCAGCACTGCTACTGTAGGTACAGCGCAGGGTTCGTAAAATATCACTCAACATAAAGAAGGCCTTTATTTACTAGTGATAAAAAAAAATTGTGAGCATTGTTCTTAAAAAATATGTATCACAAAAATATCACCTCATATTTATCACAAGCGATAAATATCACTAATATTTTCATCATGAGTGGTTCAAGGTTTTCATACTCTGTACCAAAGGTACACAGAGTATATTAAGTTTGTGCAAAAGTATGTATCAGGGAGAAGGAATCGTTTCCGACCCTATAAAGTATATATAATATATTCTTCATCAGCATCAACAGCCGAGTCGATATAGCCATTTCCGTCTGTCCGTCCGTCCGTCTGTCTGTCCGTCTGTATGAACGCATTGATCTCAGAGATGGCAAGAGATAGAGGATTGACATGTATGGGACATATATTTCTTATACTTGCATTCAGATCAAGTTTATTTGCAATATGGAAAAAACTTCATATCTCCCACAGTTTTGATGATAGATTGTTCGTTCCTTTTAGGGATATCTAGCAATCAAAATTATTTATCGATTTGCTGAAGGAATGATAAAGATCGGATGTGCGATACACAAGTTATGAGCAAAAAAAGATATCAGACTCCCCCCACCTCCACCCACCCAGCCTACCAATACTGTATTCAAACAAACACACTCTTTGGGAGAGAGAGAGAGAGACAGAGAAAGAGAGAGTGAACCTTAGAAATGAGCGTATAATAAAAATATTGCACGATAAACGCGTGACTCCTTGGATGTATTATAATATTACAGTCGGGGGCAAATGAACTGCTACAGAGTATGTTATAGTCGGGCTTGACCAACTTTCTCACTTGATTTTTATTAAACTGTTAAGGAAATAAAAGAAAAAACGGGGACAATACTTCGCGTCAACAGTTCTGACCACTAAGTTTTAAGTGATCTCGCTATATTATTCTTATTCAAATGAAATATAATTTAGCAATTCATCGTTAAGCTTAACCTCAAGCGACTTTGCGCTTAATCGAGTTCTCAACCTGGTAAATAGGGTGCATGTAATAACGCCCGCGGGCTTTATGTCACTTTTGAAAGTGTCATAACGCCCGCGGGCTTTATGTCACTTTTGAAAGTGTCATAACGCCCGCGGGCTATATGTCACTTTTGAAAGTGTCATAACGCCCGCGGGCTTTATGTCCCTTTTGAAAGTGTCATAACGCCCACTTTCAGTGCGACATAACAGCCGCGGGCGTTATGTCACTGTTGAAACATTTCAAACATTTTCAAAAACATGTATTTTGCATAGACAGCGAGAAACTACAATGTTATCTCTTGAATGAAAGTTTCGTTCATTATATCTTATCTTTTCTGCATCTTACGCATAATGATATTCTTATTAGTCTATCATTGATGTTTGAGCAGCGTGGCCGCGAAATGGACTTAGTTTACGAGAATAGATTTGTTGCTGGATTTCGAAAAAATTCGAAACTGTTGTTGCTTCGAACACAGCAACAATTGTTTAAAATTAAGGATTCGACGCAAAATAGTTCGCGGTTTGTTTGCTACATTACAAATTGTGGTGTACTCGTGCTCCAAAAATTCTGAAAAATTATATATGTATGTGAACAATTTAAATCGCGCGATTTTTTTTTTAAATTATTGTCCGTACTTCTTTTTTAAATTTTTTTGTACGGATAACTCTACTAAACAAGTAGCACAATTTCTTTTACAAACAATTTCTTAAACTATTTTTTCAGATCACACCCCATAATTTTTCGGTTCACTTCCACAATATAAGAACAACTATTCCTAAAATATTTCAATAAATAAAATATGACGAGTTTCGTTAATACATGTGCATACAAAATTTACTCAGAATTTTACTTTTCTTTTCGTGTCCGCGGGCGCTATGACACTTTCAAAAGTGACATAAAGCCCGCGGGCGTTATCTCAGTCGTAAGAGCGACATAGCGCCCGCGGGCGTTATGTCCTCGGGCGTTATTACATGCACCCGGTAAATATATATGGTTGTGCACTGAACGCCCTTTCTACAGAGACTTGTGTTGCTGGCACAGCAAGAGCAATTTCGGCAATTTTTCCCAAAGTTGGTTCTTTATATTTATGTGATCGCCAGTACTGCACGACACTGCCGTCGAGACTAATCCGTTCACCGTATTGTAAATTTGTTATTTTGCTTTCGATTGAGTTGTCATCGATTGGCGTACAGAACATTTATATGTAGAGTAGATATTGGCCGATGTACTTGGCATTTCTTCAGGACTGCTTTCAATGCCACACTTTTTGTACTCTGTACCAAAGGTACATAGAGTATATTAAGTTTGTGCAAAAGTATGTAACAGGGAGAAGGAATCGCTTCCGACCCTATAAAGTATATATATTCTTGATCAGCATCAACAGCCGATTCGATATAGCCGTGTCTGTCTGTCCGTCTGTCTGTCTGTCCGTCTGTCTGTCTCTCCGTCCGTATGAACGAAGAGATCTCAGAGATGGTAAGAGATAGAGGTTTGACATGTATGGGACATATATTTCTTATACTTGCAGGCAGATCAAGTTTATTTTCAATTTTTGCCACGCCCCCTCCCGCCCCCGTAATTTGGAAAAAACTTCATATCTCCTACAGTCTTGGAGATAGATCGTTCGTTCCTTCTAGAGATACCTTGTAAACAAAATTATTTATCGATTTGCTAAAGAAATGGGTATTTCCATGCTGTCGAACGCGACAGTCGTACGCATTTAAAGTGAAATAGAAGTGAAATTAAAATAATTTTCTTTTTCTTTTGCTACTTTAACAAATAGCACTTTCGAAGCACTTTATTTAGTGAGAAAAAAATAGAGCACATCTAGTGCTGGTTCCAAGATAAAGCCAATCAGAAAGCGATTCGCACGCGAGAAAAAATTGAAGTGGTGTTTTTGGCTATCAATATAAAGGCAAAACTCAGCGTGATCTGCCAAAACCATTTAATGCGACTAATTTTAAAATGTTGTTGAATAATTTAACTGTATATTAGAATTTATTTGATCAAATAATTTTCTTAATTTTTTTTTATTCCAAAATAAAATATGATTCTATACGTGACATTGCGAACGCGACACTTTTTTACATCACTTTACTTATGTATGTGGTTTCTGTTATAATGCGAAGCAAAATCTTACTATTAATTGAAATCACATAGTTTCTCATGGTTTCTTATGCATTCTTTTATAACCCTTTGTACCCTCAGAAAGATTTTCGATAGCAAAAGTAAGTGCAATCTAAAGGCACTTTTATCAAAAAAAATATGCAATATTAATATCCAAATTTAAAAATTCGCTCTAGCGCAGCCGTGAAACCGAATATTTTAATGGTGTTCCGCTGAAAATTTGATAAAAAAGAGTGTTTTTAAGCACTTTCAATTTTTTTTGGCCTTGGTGGACCTTTTGGTGGAAATGCCCATATTCAAATTTTCAATAATATTATTATTAAATGGCGGTTTTCAAAAAACTAAACATTTTATTAACTTTACAGTGCTACAAATTTTATTAAATTCTAATAAACTTGTTTGTGCAGCGTGTCTTACGTTGGATTACAGCTGAGTGAATCATTCGGAAGTGACACGGAAATT
>JBAMBO010002222.1:0-164879 GCA_037044535.1 Lordiphosa magnipectinata | reverse complement strand
CTCGTTCTCGTTCTCGTTCTCGTTATCGTTATCGTTATCGTTATCGTTATCGTTATCGTTATCGTTATCGTTATCGTTATCGTTATCGTTATCGTTATCGTTATCGTTATCGTTATCGTTATCGTTATCGTTATCGTTATCGTTATCGTTATCGTTATCGTTATCGTTATCGTTATCGTTATCGTTATCGTTATCGTTATCGTTATCGTTATCGTTATCGTTATCGTTATCGCTATCGTTATCGTTATCGTTATCGTTATCGTTATCGTTATCGAGTCGATATAGCCATGACCGTCTGTCGTCTGTCCGTATTTTCGGCCGAATGAATTTTTTTATTTCAAATTGGAAAAAACGTCATATCTCCCACAGTTTTGATGATAGATTGTTCGTACCTTCTAGAGATATAAAGTAATAAAAATTATTTATCGATTTGCAGCAGGAATGATAAAGCTCGGATGAACAAGTTATGAGCAAAAAAAATTAAACGGCACCCCCCACCCCCTCACTTCCTGCCAACCACTGCTGTATTTAATCAAACACAATCTTTGGGAGAGAGAGAAAGAGACAGAAACTTAGACATGAGCGTATAACAGTGTATATCAGCTTATAAAGCATAGAACGCGTAAAACAGCGTATAACACGTATTCGCTATATACGTATACTGTTTTTTTTTCAAAGTGAGTCAATACACTCAAATTGCGCAGTTTTGAGCTAATTAGCTGTTGAGCTGTTCACTTGTTCAATTTGTCAGTTGTTTAGCTGTCCGCCAACTATCCCCAAGACGTGTTGATTATTAGCGATCATTAGAACCAATTGACGGTCTAGAGGCTGGCTCCTACATGCAGGTGCTGGCTTAAACACAAAGTTTGTAATCTTTTGTTGGCTTATAAGCCCCACTTGCTCTACATTTTCCTCAGAGCAGAGTTTTCTAGTTTTAGTTTTGTTGGACAACTGGTTCCATTGCAACCGGATGTTTGCTTGTGGGGTGAGAGACTGAACATATCATTGAACAGCTCGCAGAATAACTCACTGAGTAAGAGAGAGACTGAACAACTCAATGAACAGCTAACGGAACAACTCACTGAAAAAGAGAGACTGAACAATTTAATGAACAGGTAGCAGAACAACTCACTGAGCAAGAGAGACTGAATAACTTATTCAACAGGTCTCGGAACCTCACGGAAAAACTCACTGAGCAAGAGAAACTGAACAACTCACTGAACACGTTACAGATCAAATCACTGAGTATTTCCGTTCCCAATTTAATAAACTGCTTTATTTCAACACTTGAAATCTGCTTTGTATTTTTAAACAATCCACAGCTGACTTTTTGCTGTTGCCTGGTCGCAAAGTAATAGATATTTGGGCAAGTCGCCATAAAGTCGCAATTACTAGAAAATCCTGATTCAGGTCTCTTTAAAGCTTTGGGTAAAATAAGTAAGAAAGTCGGTGAAGCCCAACTGTAAGATAAGATTGCGAACGTACTTGCGAAAGAGTATGCTGCTGCAGTACCAGAAGAGTGTAGCGCTGATGCTAGGAACATTCTTTTGCTCATAATTTGACTACAAAGGCTACAAAATTAGACTTTTTCTAGTATATTAAAGGGTTGGTGGTGATTCAAGATGATTTTCGTGTGCTGAAAACGAATCTGTTTTCAGAAATGGTCCATCACATCGAGATTATTAGTAATTTGAGCTTAAAGTTGCAAATCATCTAGAATCACCACGAACCCTTTAATATACTGGACCTTGTTGCCTAGTGCTATCGTTCATCCGATCTTATTATCGTTATTAAAAATAGTTTTTTGCCTACAGAATTTTTCGGGCATTTTCACGCCAGTCGGGCGGAATTTCCGACATTGGAAAATCACATTTCAAACTATTTCGTTTTCTATCATTACAAACCGAGTTTCAAGCCAATCCGATGAAAAATAGTTTTTAGCATGCAGAATTTTCCGGACATTTTCCTCGTGGGCGGATTTTCCAAGATCGGGATGTTTAATATAAAATTATTATTTCATTCTTTGCAAGTGAATTTCGCGGAAAGTTATGGCTGTCCCATCATGAAACCTTTTTTAGAGTACTAAGAATATCCAAGGTATCCAAGGACTCATCCAAAGGATTACTCATAATTTTTTTGACAAATCTCAAAATGGCCGTTTTTTCACAAACCGCTCAAAAAAATCGTAAAATTGTTTGGGATAGTTTATTTCAAAGTTTAGGAATAGTACTTTTCAATAATATTAAAGAGATTAAAAAAAAGAAGTAATTCGTCTGAAAACGAGCCTAAAAAGTTTGAAAATAGTACACGAAAATCATCTAAAGTCACCATTAACCCTTCATTATACTGGACCTTGTTGCCTAGTGCAATATTCAAAACTGTATTACTTCTGATTAAACAAAACTAGTTTTAAGTAGGCTTCGGATACAAAACGAATATACCTAACGCAACAAGTACCCTATTTTGACAAGTACGGTACATGTTTCGTTAAGTACTGTACGCAAAAGACAAGTACGATAAATACTTCGTACCGTACCGGCGAATACAAAAATAAGTACGGTTCCAGTGTTGTATCGTACCCACCGATGAAAAAGAAGTACCGAATATTTTGGTGTTCAGTACTTGTGCGAACGAAACAATTTCAGTTAGGTACCGTACAAAACGAGATTCAGTTTGGTATGCGGTGTGTAAAACGATTTTAGTTGAGGACTTTGAGGTAGGTGACGACTTATTAAGCCGCGAAAAACTTGCAAAGAGAATAAAAAAAGGAATATTATAAATCGTTTAATGCCAATCAAGCGAAAAATCATGCCTGGATCAATGTATAAGCGCCTTTTACAGCTAAGGGATCTCCATCGTAATAAAACTTCTATATTTCGAAACTGCTTTTCACGACTACAAACGACCACTCAAAACTCCATTACGAACCACCTTCGGTGACTGACGTGACTGATCAGTAAATCACAAAAACATACCAAACGAGGACCAATCATAGTAAAAATGCACAGAATCTTCTTACATCACTTCCACCATTTTCGATTGTCTAAGTACGGTACTTCGGTTTGTTCAGTACTTTTTGTATGCCGAACCTAAGTGCGGTACATTGAGAACCCTGGATTTAAGGTGGGAAAGCCCGATCAATAGCTTAAAGCTGTTTAGATTGATTTTATATCCAAATCCTTTAAATATTGAATGAACTCGGCAGAGGACATTTCGGAACCACAACACTAATTTAGCTTAATAGGCAGGACCAAATAATAAAAATGTTTTTTTTAGCTGCTTGCGTATTTGAATAATTTTTATTGCTTTTTTTTTAAATTATATGTTTCGGTTCATAACCGGTTTGAAGTCCTGCTTTAACAAATTTTGGTTGTCCTAGTTTTGTTTCAACTTTGACGTCTTCTTCTTCGGCAATGTCTTCTCCAAAGTGGCTGTAGACTTGAACCTGCAGCAAATGTAGCAAAGCAACAAAATAGGTAGCATGATGACAGCCAATGCTATACCCATGACATCCAGCAGATAAAATTGATACCAAGTCAAATCTAAACCAGCTGATATCATATGAGGAGCCCCACGATGTTCGATTACATAATCAATCCAATATATGGCCGTATCCATGGCACTCAAAGGACGATCTCTAAAAATGCGCGATGCTTGCTTCATGTTTGCCCTATACTTGGGATTTTCTAGCAGTTCAGTAAGCGAAATGCGTAGTTGATCCTCCGTGATAGTGCGATAGTCCAGACCCAAGGCATAGCCAGCTGCCTGTGCCAGGTTTATGTTGGAGTGCTGATCAAAGTAAACGGGCATACCCAGTATGGGTACCCCATAATGCATTGCTTCTTGCATGCCAAAGAGTCCGCCGTGTGCAATGAAAACCTTGACATTTGGATGTGCCAATATATCAGCTTGTGGCATCCATTTTTGTACCTTAACATTAGGAGGCAGATTGGATAAGTTTTCATCTTCGAATTTCCACAAAATTCGCTGTTTAAGACCAGAAAAAATATTCAGAAACATTTGAAGTTTCTCGGGTGGCAAATCAGCGCTGCGCACTTGGGATCCTTGAGGAATAAATCAGATAAGTAAGGAACAAAGGTTTTGAATGTAAACTCACCCAAGCTAAAGTAAATGGCTCCCTGTGTGGCCTCATCCAAGAATTTTTGCAATTGGTCAGGCAGCTTCTTGGGTGGCTTTATATGCAATCCACCCACTTGAATTGTGTTGTATGAAAGTGGTCTGGGTGGTGTCAAGGGCATGTAGGTGTTGAACATTATAGCTGAGATGTTACGTTCCAATTGCTGAACTGTGGGCACCTCCTCCATTACATTTGATAAATATTTCCTCAAAATGGCATTTTGTTTTGGATAGTAACTGAATTTTCGTATTAGTTCTTCAATTCCATTAATTGCCACATTTTCCATACGTTCTACCAAAGACATACGATCGGTGTAAGGTAACGCGCCATGTGCAACATAAGACCAGGGTGTTACTATGCCCATCAATCTACTCAGATAGTTGGCATGACTAAAGGTGGCCAGAGTTATAATAGGAATTTGATACAAATGTCCCAGTATTAAAGCGCCTTCATTAAAAAACTGCTCAGCCAAAAGCAAATCGTATTTTCCAGTCTTCTCGGTGGCGTGAATTAAGGCCTGTATCTCGGGTTGTTCAAATGCAAAATTTGTAGTGCTTAGACCCATTTTGAGTACCATACGAATAAAGGTAAACGTAGAAACATCGGTCATATCCAGTATAGTTTTAGTGTTGGTCATCTCAATAACTGCAAGAGCAAAGTAAGTGTAGAATTCAAGGACTTTGAGATTTCACTTACTTTCAGGCCAAATATTGTAATGAGGTAATACAATTTCGGTGTAATTCGGTCCCAAATTCTCTTTGGCTAGTGAGAAGGGTGTGATATACGTCACCTCATGTCCACGTTTGATTAGTTCTCTGATTATGGCATCGGTCATCATAAAGTGACTCTTGCCGGGAAAGATAAAGGCGGCTAGAATACGCGATCCATGGCCCAAATCCAACTTTTGTAGAGCCACCAAGCTCAGTAGAAAGAACTTAAAGACACATTTAACTTGCTGAGAATGGGGGGAAGGGGGAATTTCAAATATATTAATAAAAGTTTATGCTACTAACTACCTTCTTCAAAGTGCCCTTTAACCTTTGACTGTTTTCAACTATTAAATTATTGACAAACCATTTTGGATTTCTTCGATACGATCTCCTGGAATTTTTGCAATAATCAGACCACCAATGCGCACCGCTAACTACTGACGACTAAGATTGTTCTAAGCGGCAGCTGCTGGTTATTGTTATAAACTCTTGGTATCGACAATTTTTAGATTAAGAACTTGAGCACTCAAGAAGGCGGTGCTAATCTTCGTTTGCCGCAGTTTTTATCAGGGCTGCAAGCCTCCTGAAAATCGGAAGGTGTTCATCCCGAGGTATCAACCAGAGAAAATTTTTTGGTTCGGGTTCACGGAGCGGATTTAGATCGCTGAACCTAGGTTCAGGCTCGAACAGGGGCTCGGGAACAATTTTTGAATAATAATGAAAATTGGAACTTACTTTAACATTTTATTTCTTAATGGCAGTTTACAGTCATAATATTTTATCAAATATTCGAGCTAAGTTTAAGTTAATCAATACTAAGTATTAAACTTATATTTCCATTCCATTTCTGAAAACAGATTCGTGTTCAGCACACGAAAATCATTTAGAATCACCACCAAACAAAACTAAAACTTACTAAGGACCGACTTCTCATCTTCTACATGGAGCTATATGTCACATAAACTTACAAATAGCACAATAAATGGTGAGCTTATTTGACACATAGCAGCTATCTGGAAGAAGAGAAATCGGCCCTTAATCTGATATTGTTACTTAAAATAGTTTTAAATAAATGAGAAAAAAGTCCATAACTCTGGAACTATTCGATTTCTCATTTACAGCTTAACGCAGGGATACCGGACCAAATTTAGAGAAAACGAGAAGGCCAAGCTAACTTCGTCTGTGCCGAAGTTTTAAATGGTGTTTTTGAAATGTCAGAGTTTAAGAACGCTTACATAAAAATCAAAAAATTTTTAACTAAAACCCATTTTCCGATAGATAAACATCTGATTTTGACCAAATTTCTCGAATCTTTTTGAAAACAACTTGGATTAACAATCGCCGAGTTTAAGAAAGATGCAATTTAAAACAGCAATTACTAAGACTCAATTTCCGACCGATGTCCTATGGCAACCATAAGATATAGTCACCCGATGTCGATCAACTTTTTCAAATTAGTTTGAAAAAGTTTAATACTAAGATTCACCGACTTTAAGAACGATTTACTTGAAAACAAAAAAGTTTTTTTCACTAAGACCCATATTCCGACCGATCGGTCCTATGGCAGCTATAAGATATCGTCATTCGATTTTGACCAAAATTTGCAAATCTGTTTGAATACATATAATATTAATAATGGCCGAGTTTTATGACGCTAACATTGAAAACAAAAAAGTTTTTCTCACTAAGTCCCATTTTTTGACCGGTCGGTCCTATGGCAGCTATAAGATATAGACATCCGATTTTGACCAAAATTTGCAACTCACACACGGATCGGATGACTATATCTTATTGCTGCCATACAAATCATCTGTCGTAAATTGGGTCTTAGTGAGATAAACTTTTTTGTTTTCAATGTTAGCGTTGTCATACTCGGCCATTATTAATATTATTCAATATACATATATATTATGCAAACAAATTTGCAGGCTTTGGTCAAAATCGGATGACTATATCTTATAGCTGCTCATAGGACCAGTCAGTCGGAAAATGTGTCTGAGAAAAACTGTTTTGTTTTCTAGTAAATCGTTCTTAAGCTCGGTGATTATTATTATTAAACGCTTTCAAACTAGTTTGAAAAAGTTGAACGACATCGGGTGACTATATCTTATGGTTGCCTTGGGACCGATCGGTCAAAAAATGGGTCTAGGTAAGAAAATTTTTTTGGTTTCAATGTTAGCGTCCTTAAACTCGCTGATTACTAATTTTATATGCTTTCAAATAGATTCGCAAAATTTGTTCGAAATCGGATGACTATATCTTTTTGCTGCCAAAGGACCGACCGGTCAAAAAGTATCTCAAAACGGAATAATGGAAAAAAGTAGGTCTCGGCATTCCCAAAGCTAATATTTGTTGTATAATTAATAATTGCGAAAATAAAAAATTGTATTTTAATTTTCCATACTTTCCAGTTATAAATATTATCTGTTTCTACGCAATTTTGGCGGATTTGATTAAAATCGGAAAGTGCAAGAAATAATTTGCTTACAAGTCAAAATCGCTAGACATTTCATCTTCGGTTGGTTTGCAAATCGCTAGAAAAATTCGTCGGTGTCACAGAACTTCAAGATATTTCATTTTCTTATTTAAAAATCTAGTTAGAACAGAAGCTATTCCAATTGAATTGTCATCTCTAAAAACAGAGCTGCATCTCTTGCAAAAAATTTCGCTTTTTTCAGTTAAGGGGTAATTTGATGTTCAAGTGATATTTATTGATTGTGTTAAATGTTTTATGATGCATTTTTAAATTATAATGACTGCTTTTGACAAATATGAGAGACTTTGGTTGGTTTTGCGAATAATAATTAAAGCGCAAATTTCAATGTTTAAACTAATTAAATAATTTATTAATTTGATGCAACATATCCAGAAAAATAATGTTGCTTACATTTCTAAAACTAATTTTACTTGTCAAAATTGTTTGGGTGGTGAATTTAGCTAAATCTCCTAACAAAACACGAGAGATTTGAAATCAACCGTAAGAGATTTCTGTGACACCGAGAATTGGTTTTGGGTTGGAATTTGGTTGGAAGGTTTGGTTTCTGTGACACCGTTGATTTTGACAATTTTGTTAGTGGAGAAGCAGCAGAGGCGCAAACCAAAGTAACATAAAAACTTCTACAAAATTCCGCCAGGTGTTGTCTCAAGGTTCCATGTAACTCCGCTAGCCTGCGCCACAACTCTGGCGGTAGTGGGCGAGTCTAGAGGGCGACACTGAGTAAGCTATCGATTAACTACACAATAAGATTTTTATCGACATGGTGAGAAATTAGCCGTTAGAAATTTAAAATAGTGTGCAACAATTGCTCGACATGAAAAGCCTGCAAGTTTCTTACAAAGTGTGCGAACTCTACCGATGTCAAAGTGAACTTCCTTAAAAAATGGTTAACTACCAAGTTTAGAGTGTGTGCAGCACAACAAACTGTAATTATAGATTCCTCCAGGGAATCTATTGAGGTAACTTGGTAATCGTCCAAATCAAGAAATGCATTTGATTCACATGAGCAGCATTCATCATTACATAACATTCTTTATAGTAGCATTCCTTTTCGCTCTATCATCGGCGGTGATAGTATAAATCTGACCTAGAGAAATGTCGTTAGATTGGAGAACTTTTTGAATGATAGCAGTCAGATTACAAGGAATTTCTATCTTTCGTCCTTGGATAACCTGATTAATTTTGTGAACCGAACCTAATTTTTCGAAAAAGTGGTCCGGATTGTGTTCAGGATTGAGGAGTCAAAAATATTATGGGTTCGGTTCATGGTCCGGTTCGTCGGACCCAAAAAACCCGAACCGAACCGGTTCTAAGGGGTTCGGTTCCAAACCGGCAGGCAGTCTTGGTTGACCATAATTAACAATTTGCTATGTTCTGAGACTTGCTTTCCCGTGACGTGAACCCTAAATAGTCGTATGGGCTAAGACGCCGGCTTTTGTGTTTGTCCCCGAAGTCCAGAGTCAAAGTAAATAAAAAAAAATGTTGAGGTTTTACGTTTTTTAGAAAGAAGAGTATGCCCTCCCGGCCACCCTTCCCACCTGCACGTCCCCAAACCTCGTATTTATAAGTTTTCTATTCTTTTGCATAATTATACTCTGTACCGAAGGTACATAGAGTATATTAAGTTTGTGCAAAAGTATGTAACAGGGAGAAGGAATCGTTTCCGACCCTACAAAGTATATATATTCTTGATTAGCATCAACAGCCGAGTCGATATAGCCATGTCCGTCCGTCTGTCTGTCCGTATGAACGAAGAGATCTCAGAGATGTTAAGAGATAGAGGTTTGACATGTATGGGACATATATTTCTTATACTTGCAGGCAGATCAAGTTTATTTTCAATTTTTGCCACGCCCCCTCCCGCCCCCGCAATTTGGAAAAAACTTCATATCTCCTACAGTTTTGGAGATAGATCGTTTGTTCCTTCTAGAGATACCTTGTAAACAAAATTATTTATCGATTTGCTGAAGGAATGATAAAGATCGGATGAACGATACTCAAGTTATGAGCAAAAAACGGCCAGTAAACACACCCCACCCGCACTACCCACCACCACAGCATTCTATTGAACGGCAATCTTAGTGAGAGAGAGAGAGAGAGAGAGAGAGAGAGAGAGAGAGTGAAACTTAGAGATGAGCGCGTATAACTCGTGAGAAAATGCGAGCTGCGCCGTTAAGGGTACAGAGTATGTTATAGTCGGGCTTGACCGACTTTCTTTCTTGTTCCAGCAATCTTGATGAAAATCAGAAAACTATATAGTATTGCCTTAGAAAAGATAGGAAATTTTTTTTTCGTTTTTATAAGTATCGCTCCCCAACTTGATATTTATTAGTATAATATGCTTCCACATAATTTTGCCAAGTTTGATTCAAATCGGAAGTCTTAGCATACACATACTTGCCATAAGAACGACCGTCGAAAAAGTATTTCAGTAAGCAAAACTTTTTTGTTTTACTGCAAATATTTTATCCGACTTGCTAGAAGTTTTACAAAAGTATCGCAAAACGTGAGTTAACCCTATTTCTTGATACTATCGTCTACGGAACTTTCACTGCCACAAGCTGAACGACATATGAATCATATTTCTATCTTTTCCCGATCTGATCGCGAGAGATTTGTCGGGTTAAGTATCGCAGCTCACTCATTTGCGATATCGTTTGCTAGCGTTTGGTCCGCTGTGATACTAATTCTTATTCAGCAAAACCGAAAACAAAGCCTAATCTGTGTTTTACATTAAACAAATAAAGTGGCTTAAGTCGCTACATGGTCAAAGTAGTGGCGCTACCTATTGCTCAGTTTGTTCAAAGCCAAAATTAAATTATTGAATGAAAATCATTTAAAAGCATCATTTATATAAATTATACGAGCTGTAAGGGTATATAAACCTCGACCAAGCTGAAGTAAGCATGGGAAAAGGGGATAATGAAGTTGTGCAAATGTATGTAACATATATATATATTCTTGATCAGCATCAACCGCAGAGTCGATTTTGCCATGTCCGTCTGTCTGTCTGTATGAACGCGTCGATCTCAGATACTATAAGAGATAGAGACACAAATGGTTGTATGTAAGTAGGCGTATACCGTACCCAGATCAAGTTTGCTTCAAATATAGAAAATTCCCCCTCCTCCTTGTGATAAAAATATTTAAGATGGTTTGAGATTTATAAATAAAATTATGAGCAATCATCACGATATTCTTAGTACTCTGAAAAAGGTTTCATGATGTGACGGTCATAACTTTTCGAGAAATTTTAAAAACCGATAAATGGAGTACCATTTTAAGATTCACCCACGAACGACTTCATGTAGAACATAAACTATACCTTAAAATCGACCAAACAGCGTTTTCAGATTCACCAACGAAGCCTAGGTTCACGGACTATGGGCATTTTTGTTCTAGCGAAAGTCTTAGAAAAACATTGACCAATTGGGCATCACCAGCATCTCCAATATTATGCAGTTAATCGTTTGAGTAAAATTCTAAGTTTCCAGCAAGAAAAAGCTAAGTTTATTTACAAATGTCGTTGGTAGACAAAGTATTTAAATGATTTCAGTTGTTTTCCGGCTGGCAAACAAAGTCGTGTGTGTTACACCACTTATATCTCAAAAACGGCTAGACGGATTTTTAAGATCTTTGATTTGTTGGATTTGTTTCTCGCAAAAAGCCAATCCGTCCAAAAAACTCGCAAAAAATTTGCAAAATGTTATAACTAGCAGGGCTGCAAACCGGTTTGGAGTTGAACCGCTCCGGAGTCGGAATCTCCGGGTTTTTGGGAACGCCGAATCGTGCCTGAACCGGAGCAGAACTATTTTTTTCCTACTGAACCTGAACCGAAGCAAAAAAAGTTAAAATGGGTTCGGTTCAAAAGCCAGTTCTAATACAAATTTTTTTAGCTGCTATAAATGTCAAGTTTGCCGTTTTCCTTAGAAAAAAAAAAAACAATTCAAATGGATCTTATAATTAAAACCTTCAAGAATGTTAAATAAAAAAATGTATGATTCTTTACCATGTTTATGTTCTGATGAAGATGAAAAGCAATCTTTAAGCTTTAAAGATTTGGAAAAACAATCATTGTTAAGAACTTAACAATGTCGTATTTGTTGCATTAGCTGTTCCTGCAACACAAGTATCAGTCTAGAGCACCTTTTCTACACATATATTTCTTTTATCCACCGATAGAGTCCGTAATAATTAAAGATTGCCGGAAGACACACTAATGATTAACTTATACCAAGTGTGCTTACTATGGGGAGAGAATTTCCCCTACAAGTCGAAGACGATAGGCGAAGCTTGGTAATGATAAAACCGGGAGGTTCTTGAAACAGCTGTACAGTCGACCGTTCTAACTCATATAAGAATTTCGCATATGTTAATATTTCTTTAAACCGATTGACCGACACCTCCTATTTACCCGTCTTTTATTGCCAACTATTAAATCTAAATGATAAACTGAACTAATCACAAAATTTTGTATATATCCGGATTTTTGGACCGCTTGATCTTCACCCGTCAATGTTCCCGTCTGCGTTATAATCTTACTCATGCAAAAGTTTTGTAAATTGCGCAACTTTTTGGACCGTTGGATTTAACCATTTACGCGTCTACAATTGCCATCCATCAAATCCAAATGATTCCCAAAACTCATAACATATAGCAAATTTCTCGAAAAATGTAAGCTTAAATAATATTTTTGGAAATTTCGCGATTTTATTGACAGCTTATATATTTCATATATTTACCCGTCTACTATTAAGTCTTCATAATAATCTTTGGTCATATGAACAATTGGCAAAATTTCGCAATTCTTTTAACCGTTCGATCTACACCTCCTATTTCCCCGTCTACATTGCCATCCATAAAATCTTCAAATAATATTAGGTCATACGAAAAATTGGCTAATTTGGACCTGTTCAATCTGCGCCTCTTATTAACCAACGCCTGCGCTTTCGTAAATACTTAAATGAAAATTCGACAAATTTCGCGGTCTTTGGTCTACACATCTTGTAGACAGGGTTGCAAACCGGTTTTGAACCGAACCGAACCACGAGGACGAAAATAGATGAGGCCGAACCCGTTCGGCTCAAAAAAAAAAAGAATATACACATTAAAATATTTTTGGGTATTCCTACTATGTACGTAACAGCAGAGTCGTCAATTAGAAATATAACAATACGGAAAGTCGGTCCAGCCAGACTATGATATACTTTGCACTTGCGAAAGTGAATATATGTATACACTTTATAGGGTCAGAGATGCTTTTTTCTGGCGGTTACATACATTTGCACAAATATTCTTTGTACCTATGGTCCGTGTTTGGAAGTACCTATGTACATACCTAGGTACATATTTTGAGTACCTTTTATCTTACCTAGGTCTTAATTTTCATTTACCTTGTCAATAGGTAAGGTACTAGGTACTTTTCGTAAGTGATTTTTTTCGCTACGATTACATTATATCCAAGATGTTGCCGCTCTGCCATGTTGAAAAGAAAAGTTTCAGGAACCCGTTTGTGGCTTTCGCTGGACGTCCGGTAAACATACCTTGTGCAAAAACTATACGATCCATGATAGATAAGATGAAGGCGGACTATTAACAATTTTGTACTGAAAACCGGTTTTAAATCGAGAAATTTTTACGAAAGTGAAAATAGGAGAGCGGCTGTACAAGAAAAATATCGCTGGTATTTTTCAAAATACTCATTTTATTAGTACGATTACCGATATTTGGAGTTGCAATAACAAAAGCTACTTTGGTATAACTGGCCACTATATACATAGGTATAAATAACAATCTACATCGTCATTCTCTCGTGCTCACATATAAACGTGAGCGCTTCTCCCCACACACATGAAATACTTGCTACTATATCAGTTGAAGTTCATAGCAAATACGGACCTGAAATACCAATAAATGTGGAACAGTTACAGATAATTCATCCAGCTTTCCAAAGCATTTATAGTGTACAGGATTTAGAAGAATCCGATTTAAAGGTAAAAACCTGGATAGTTCAGCTGCTGCTGAAATTATTTTGCCAAGGCACTTTGGGTGTGCATCACACACTTTAAAATAGTTGTCACGAAAGATGCTGAACAGGCTCTACAATTCATCCTTAACGAAAGCAACGGCAATTTGGAATGCTGATAACAGATCCTCAGTAACAGCAGATGAAGTTAAGAAAGTTTGTAAGCTTATATTTATGTCTTTGCGCCTCAGGAACAGTTTTCATGCCATCATGAAATAATGTTACTGACATTTTCGCTAAGGCTATTGATCTTTTGCAAGCCGAATCTCGTTGTTATTAAGCATTTTTCTGCATAATTTACTTCTAGTAATACATAAACTCAAATGCTTGAATAATTTAAAATATTGTGATCCACTTAAAGCTGCTGTTAAAAAAGGAGTTTTAAAACTATTTTCTTTAATTGAAAACTTGACTTCGATCGAGACAAAGACTTTGGCTTGGTCCACTATGATACTTCAAAAATTTAAATTGAACCATATTAAAACAACTAAATTGTAAAGTGTTTGAAAGATTGGCTTGTTGAAGAAATTATGGAAAATTTTGAAACTATTGGCAATGAGAGTTCAAATACAAAGGACTCTGAAGACTTTTAAGACACAGACAAGGTGACGAAATACTCGAAGCTGTTGTTTTGTTAAAAAAACGAGATAGCATATAAGAGACATTTTAATAATAGAACATCATATAAGATCACAATATTCCATTTTTTACCATTCTTTTGATATTAAAAGTACCTTTTTTGTACATTTACCTTTACCTAGGTATTGGAAATTCCGTATACCTTTTACCTTAAGCCGGGTATCCAGCACCGCGGAAACTAAAAATTCCTGGCAAACTTCATATAAAAAAAACTGTGCCAGGAATTTTTAGTTTACCTTTTCGTTGCTTGAGTATCCAGCAACATGAACGAAACCCACAGTTTCTTATCGATAGTTGGCCTATCGATAGCGCATGTGGATCGAGAGAACAGCTGATACACAGTTTAGGAATATATTGGTTACAATTATTTTGGACGTGATGAGCGAAAATTTGGGGGGAATGCTTTTATGTTTTTGTTATGAGCTGTCATCTTGCTGGGAAACCAGCAGAGTGCAGAGATTGGTAGGGGATGTAGCCAAGTGGACACTTATGCCAAATTGCTGAGGCGGCCTGAGAGATGCCCTCCATGGACACAAAGGTCGATGGGATGTCGTAGGTTGAGCCTGTTTGTCGCCAGATCAGATGCAAGTCTATGCGAGTGGGCCACTAGTCGGTCAGGATGCATACATATTGAATTGGGCTCATAATGGCAAGCGTCCAAATCGTGGTATTTAGTTGTATGCACACATGCCAGGGACCTCACATAAAAGACTCTAGTTTATTGAGGGCAGTGGAGCATTCCGTACCCCATACCGGGATCCCCTGGTCCAGAAAAGCAAGATGATCAAGGATTTTGGATCGCAGCTATATACCACTACGAGGCTGCAACCGTAGCTGCTGCCCGAGTCACATAGACTTTCCTGGTCAAGCGGCGGTCCAGAGACAAGCCAAGGTATTTAACCGCGGTATCCGTATATGGGAATCTTGATCCTAGGAGTCGCACTCGAGCAACTTTTGCGGGTCTCATAGCAATCGTGTTGACTCTTTGAACGATTAACGGGTATGTTCCAGCTGTTCGCCCATCGACCAAAGCCAAGGTACTGATCTGCCCTCTGAGTTGACAAAATCCTTAATATTAATGTGAATGTATTTATTGTATTTGATTGGCGACCAACCGAGAAGTCATACTACTTTGGAGATTATAGCATTTTAAAGTTGTGCAGATAACAACATGCTGCATTAATGATTTGCGCCATCCGGACAAAGTGTCATGCTCAGCTATCGGGCTATCATCCTCTAGTATAGCATTAACAGTGTTAACAGCTGATTAATCAGAGTGACCTTACACCTTTTAGGTGCATGGTCACCCTGCTTTAGTTATGTTCCACACACACAAGAACTAATTAGCAAATTCCTGGCAGGAATTTTCCGCAGTGCTGGATACAAGCCTTTACCTAGGTATATTTTTTGACATTTACCTTGTGCCTTACCTAGGTAAGAAAATTGGGTACCTTTCCAATCACTGCCTCTGGTACAGAACAACAACAGACACTAAATCAGAGAAAACTGTCAGAAAATTTTACCTATTGTATTTTAAATATATTGGGAAAAACGTGCAACGAGCCAAGGTGTGAACCAAAACCAATGCCCGAAAACCTCGAACCTCAAATTTCCGAAACTTAACCGATGGTAAATTTTGGTTCCAACCAGCAAATTGGAGGTTCCGAAATTTTTTTTGTCGGTTTGCAAGCAGGGGCTTGTAGTCTTCAATTATCCAAGCTTCATAATAATCTAATTTCCTTTGAAAATTTTGCATATTTCGCGATATTCTTGACCATTTGATATACTCCACCTATTTACACTTCTTTATGATAATCTAAACTCAAATGAGAATTTTTGAAATTTAGCGATTTTTTTTGACCATTTGTTCCACATCTCCTTTATTTACCCGTGAACTCTAGCAGTCTATAAAATATTCATAAAAATCTGAAATGAATGAACAATATAGAAATTTCTCAATATTTTAGAACTTTTAAGGTACACCTTCCATTTGATCGGTCTACAACTTCCATTTAACCGTCTATATTTGCCATCGATCTATTCTTTATAATAATCTAAGATCAAGAATGAAAATTTTTGCCAATTACACCATTTTTATACATTTTTAATTCAATTACATTTTTTGCATATTTATACCCTTGCAAAGGGTATTATAATTTTGCCCAGAAGTTTGCAACGCATAGAAATATTCATTTCCGACCCCATAAACTATATATATTCTTGATCAGGGGGACGAGCTGAGTTCATTGAGCTTTGTCCGTCCGTCTGTCTGTCTGTCCGTCTGTCTGTCTGTCTGTCTGTCTGTCTGTCTGTCTGTCCGTCTGTCTGTCTGTCCGTCTGTTTCTACGCAAACTAGTCTCTCAGTTTTAAAGCTATCGAGC
This sequence comes from Lordiphosa magnipectinata, assembly GCA_037044535.1. Classification (NCBI taxonomy): domain Eukaryota; kingdom Metazoa; phylum Arthropoda; class Insecta; order Diptera; family Drosophilidae; genus Lordiphosa; species Lordiphosa magnipectinata. The sequence goes on along the minus strand of JBAMBO010002222.1, from coordinate 148,489 downwards.
TAAAATTTTGCACAGAGTCTTCTTTTTACTGCACGCTGCTAATATGTCGGAACCGACCGGATCGGATCACTATATCTTATAGCTGCCATAGGAACCATCGGTCGAAAAATGGGTTTTAGTGAGAAAAACTTTTTAATTTCCAATGTTAACGTGATTAAACTCGGTCATTAATAATATTATATAATTTCAAACAGATTTGCAAATTTTGGTCAAAATCGGATGACTATATCTTATAGCTGCCATAGGAACCATAGGTCGAAAAATGGGTTTTAGTGAGAAAAACTTTTTTGTTTCCAATGTTAACGTGATTAAACTCGGTCATTAATAATATTATATACTTTCAAACAGATTTAAAAATTTTGGTCAAAATCGGATGACTGTATCTTATAGCTGCCATAGGAACCATAGGTCGAAAAATGGGTTTTAGTGAAAAAAACTTTTTTGTTTTCAATGTTAACGTGATTAAACTCGGTCATTAATAATATTATATGCTTTCAAAAAGATTTGCAAACTTTGGTCAAAATCGGATGACTATATCTTATAGCTGCCATAGGACCGATCGGTCGGAAAATGGGTCTTAGTGAAAAAAAACTTTTTTGTTTTTAAGTAAATCGTTCTTAAGATCGGTGATTATTAATATTAAACGCTTTCAAACTAATTTGAAAAAGTTGATCGACATCGGGTGACTATATCTGATGGTTGCCATAGGACCGATCGGTCGAACATGAGTCTTGGTAAAAATTTTTTTGTTTAGTTTTGTTAGCGTCCTTAAACTCGCTGATGACTTATTTTATATGCTTTCAAATAGATTCGCAAAATTGGGCCGAAATCGGATGACTATATCTTAAAGCTGCCATAGGGCCGATCGGTCGGAAATTGAGTCTTAGTGAGAAAAACTTTTTTCAGACGTTTATCTGTCGGAAAATAGGTTTTAGTTACAAAATTTTTTGATTTTTATGTAAGCGTTCTTAAACTGTGACATTTGCATTTGCAAGGGTATAAAAACTTCGGCACAGACGAAGTTAGCTTGGCCTTCTCGTTTTTGCTTGTTTTGCATATGCCAATTGTAATCGCGAAATTTGTAAAATCTTAATAAATATTCGGATAATAAAAAGGTGTGCATCGAACGGTCCAACAAATCTCGAAATTTGCCAAAACTCATATATGAGCGACGCTGACAACGCACAAGCAGGAGCACGCATATGAAATTGTAGTTGCTTTTTATTGGCCTATGGGAGCGTAAAACGTATGAGCGCGAGCTTTTCTTTGCGCAAAGCAACGAGTGCGTGGCTTGCGGAATGGGCTCGGGCACCCCTGGTATAGAGTATTTACTATATAGTATAGAGTCTATACCAGCGATGGTCACCAGTACCCCCTGGGGGGCGAAGACATTTCGCTATTTACACATATACGAGACGAACGCATGCCGAAGCTGAGGCCAAGAGAGTAAACAGGCCTTCAGTCGCTGGCTAGCCTTCGAGGCGGTCAGATCGAAGCTGGTTCACGGCTCTTTATTTTCGCATACCAACACACTTTCGCTATTTGGCCTCGCTGTTGTTAACTAACGCTGGTCTGTACGTGTGTTAGCTGCGACGCCTGCAGAATTATAAGTTCCTATTCCATGGAATAGGCTTTTGGCATTTTGGACACCACTGATTTTAGAACTTAATTCACTGGAATTTTGTATGAAAAGAGGTTTGTTTTTAATATTAGTTACAATCAAAGACTAACTTCGATGTAACAGTTACATTAACACTGCGTAACAATTGTATAAATGCACTAAGTTACCGCGAATTGGTCCGCATATAAATGTGGTAGCGACCTGAACCGTTACTCGTTTTTCTTAGTCAGAAAATTAGAAAATTATTTAATACAAAAACTTTTAATGTTCGCCACAAAATTGTTAAATTTGTTTCCACTTTGTTATGTTTTTTCTTACTTTTCGTATGCAAATGTTTATTTGTTTCTATGTATTTAATTGATAGCATTTGGCAATTGTTGAAATGGATTTTGGTGAAACGTTTTATCACTTTTGAATGTTGCATAAACTGGAAACGAAAGTTGTCAGCCACCAACTGACAAATATCATACCAGTTCACAAACACAACGGGGGAAATTCAATGCAACCGAAACGGAGTTATTTAAATGTCCTGCCAAATAATGCATTTTTTTTGGGGTCTAAAAAAAAGCCCAACGAAGCATGCATCAGGCGAGTGGCTTGCAAAACAAAGTATTACAAATTGGTTAATGGATTAGCATATCGACGGCTTCCTGCTTTCACTTTATAGGTAACAGCACAACTGTAAGGGCAACCCACGCTTATTAGCATTAATTCTGCAAAACTCCAACTTTGTAAGCTAACCAAAACCAGCAGCACAGAAGCGTTCGCACGCGCCAATTTTCCAAGCCACTGGGCCGATCACGAACGCGTCTGCCTGCATTTGCGTAGGCTGTCCGTTGGTCAGCCTCAGCTCTAGCTCAGGTGTTATGTAAGGCTATTAACCATCAGCATTGTTTGGTATTTGCTTTTGCTTGGCTTTCGGCTTCGGCCAGCTCTTTGGATGCGGCTAGCTAAGCTAAGAACCGTTAAGCCGCCTTTGACGCCTTTGGAACTGCATCTTTGGGCTGCTGGCTTATTGGTTTTTGGTTTGGCCCCCAGCTGCAATTTGTTTTGTGTTTGATTTCTGACTTGTTGCCTTTTGATGCGCTTTGCTGGGCGCATCAAGACATCATCTCACCATCTCACCTGCCTCACTCGAGTCTTTCGTCTGCAGGTTTATGTTTATGTTAATAAGTTTTGTTGTTTATACATTTTTATGATTACAAAGCCAGCCGTTGGGTTGTTATTGTTGTTAATGTTGTTGGGCTTGCCTATCTTCCTTCTTTCTTTCTGCATTTCAATTGGTTGCCTTTTGTGTAATTCCACACGCAATAAAACGGAAGAGAGAAAATACTAAACAAAAGCCGCAACGGTTTCAACCCGTCCAAGGATCTTTCATTACCAACTAAGCCAACTCTCTCACTCTGAAACTCTCCCACCTGCCGCCAGAAGATTTTCATTTGCACTTGCTCGCTTTCCTCGCTGTGGAAAAACTTGTCTCATCACAACACACTCATCCAGCAGACTCGACTCGAACTCCACTTGCAGTTTGGACTCATCGCTTCAGTTGCCCGTGAAGTGTTTACCCAGTCGGTTGTTTCGTGCGTTTGTTGGTCGTCATGTGAAGAGCGAAGCGGTTCCCGGCCCCCAGAAAATAAAAAGCTAACGCAAAGGATAAAATAATTTAAATAACGATTGGGAATATGGCTCGAGTAACTTCATTGTTTTTTGTGCTATTTGTGTTGTTGGGCCAAAGTGCTGCCAAAACAGGGCAAGTGCCAGGCAAGTTGTGTGTAAATGTGTGTGTGTGAAATAAAGTTGACCAACAACTGTCAACTGCAGTTTGTCGCCTAAGTCTTTCGTTGCGTTTGACCAACAAGTTTATCTTGTTGTGGAAGCGCTTTATCCGTTAAATAACCCAAATTTCAATTTAAATGCTGCTGCGACAGCTTTTCCTCAGACGCTCGTAAATATTGTCTCGATAGCAGCCAATTGTTCATATTGTTAATTTTGTTTATGCAATGTCCACTGACCCACTTAAACCCTCAATCTCGGGTGGGGGACTACTCGTTGACCCATTTGGTCAACCTGAACACTGTGAACTCGCCCAAGTGAACCAAAGTGGTATGTGGCAATGTTCTAATTACAAATTTAATTTGTTTGTGTTACTTGGAATGACCGCATAAACTTATGAATTATGATCCGACAAGTGCTTAAAGCGTTTAACACAAATGTAAATTGTGCATTTATGAATTAAATCGTGACTGTACGAATGTGAATGACATTTATGTTTGTGGGAAATGAGAACTGTTGACCGTTACAAAAGTCACAATACGGGAAAGTGTTAAACGCAAGTGTATTAAATTCTACTATTATTTTGGACTTACTATGGTATATAGAAAGAAAGGTTTTAAACTATCTAGGGTAGTCCGAATAAACAATGTTTGTCAGAGACTTTACAACAGTCTTACCGAAGTTTTGAGACAAATTTTGAAATATAATGAAGCAAGGACTACTCTACCTTACACTGTTTCATCAGTCCTGAACTCTAATCTCACTGTAAAACTGTTCGGTTAAAAATATCCTTAGAGCACGGTACGGAGAACGTCAACCTGTTTGGGAGCACGAAAAAAAAATTTATTGCGCGAGTGGATTCTAAAAACAAAATAGTGTACTGAAGACTGTACTGTAGATTGGAAAGTCAAAATTCAAAAACTCAAAAAATCCAAAGATTAGTATTTTTAAGGTAACCTGACACACTTTTTAAGCTGTGATTTGTTTAAAAACTAGAAACGCAAGCTAACTTCGTCTGTGCCAAAGTTTTGAATACACTTCAAAAAGCTCGCTATAACGGTTATCGATTTCGACCAAACTTCGCAGATCAGTTTGAAAACATTTTATTTTAATAATGACCGAGTTTAAGAACGCTAACATTGAAAACTAACAAGTTTTTCTCACCAAAACCCTTTTTCCGACCGATCGTTTCTATGGCAGCTACATGAAGTAGTCATCCGATCCGGGCGGTCTCGACCCAGCGTGCAGCCAAAAGAAGACAGCTCTATAGCTTCAAAACTGCGGGACTAGTTCGGGTAGAAACAGACAGACGGACAGACAAACGGACGAACAAGGCTCAATCGACTCAGCTCGTTATGCTGATCAAGAATATATAAACTTTATGTGCTGTGCGTTGCAAAGTTCTGGGTAAAATTATAATACACTTTTCTAGTGTGTAAAAATTATAAGGATTTGAGAGCAACAATAAAAAATTCAGAATTAACTAAACCGGGCAGCTCTCTCCCATGCCGCACAAATAGTGTTGGAAGAGGAGGAAGATGACGCAGACACCAGCGTCTCAGTTGCCTCATTTTGCAGCTAAAGGGGAAATAAGTGAAGATTTGCTAACGATCTCAGTATTCTGATAATGCGAAGACAGATTGTAAGATCTAATGTACTTTTTTCACACGGTAATATTCTGATCTCTCAGGTTTTATTTTACGCACATTCTCCACGATCTACTACAACGGAGCCAACCGCCATGTGAGCTGCTTAGGGCTAATGCTCATCCCGTGATACCGATAATAGCTCAGTGGGCTTCTCCCATTTTAGTCCCAACAGGCTTGGTTCCGGGATCCACAGGGTTGTCAAAATGCCCCTTGCGGGATGTACTTTCACACAATAGTTCGACACGCGAGCATATACACTTCAAGAGGAACTTCAGTATATTATGAGCAACAATAAAAACAACAGAGCGATCAGTGCAACAGAAACCCACCCCTTTAAAATTCCCGTCGGCAACACAAAAAAAAAAAATGTTCTCTCGCTCATTCTCTCATTCTTACGCTCACCCTCTCACTCTCTCTCCCGCTCACGCTCTCTCCCGCTCACCACTACATGGTAACTGTTAGAAGCGAACGGCAATGCAAAAGCAGACACAAACAAATGTCCTGCGTCTCTTTCTATCTCACATTCACAAATATACTGGCCTTTTATTTGGCGTTTCCACCCACTTCGCGGTTAAATTTTCCAAATTTTCTTTCTTAGGGATGCCCAGCGTTATTTCATGCACCCGATAGTTTTTAAAAAAAAAGACGAGCGATCTCAACTGTTTCCCCCTAATTTTTGTCACAGGAATCCAACTGAAAAACGATATTAGTTACAGACTTTGTGATAGGTGAGCTATTTAAGATGACTGACGACTTAATGAATAGCGAAAAAAATACTAAAGACGAAACAAAATAGTAAAGGGTGGTTTCCACGGGACGCGAAAAATTTCGTGAAAAAGTTGATATTCCGCAGATTCTTAACAGTCTGCTAAGCCGCTGCTATTCACACGATAACACACTTTTTTCTATCGATAATCGTTTCAAGGAAATATCAAGCTTATTATTGCGCTGTTAAAAAAGCCCGCGAACTTACAAACAACACCACATACAAATTTTGCTATTTTAATAAATTATTATTATTAAACGAATTGAATAACACATTAATTGTTCTTATCATTATGCCATTTTACTGCAGTATGAATGCAGTAGCCTCCAATTGAACGCCGGTAGTTGCCTCTTCCGACATTTTCTGCGTATTACACAGTGTGTAACTCTTACAAGAAATGCCAGTAGGTGACGCTTTCCTCCGGAATCTTTTTTTGCTGCGCTCATTTTCAATTTGTCCTTCTTCCTACCCTCACGAATTTGAATCGAAACTTATTTTGTTCACTTGGCCGCAAAAAAGAGGCGTTAACTGCACTTAAAGCTACGTTGTTTTTAAACATAGCGTAGTGGCAAACGTAAACTTTTTTCGCTATGAGTGGAAACCGAATACGCAACGGCCGCATGAAAAATTGACGCAGCAGTTTGTTTTATATGGAGTTTTTCATTTCGTGGCCGTTTTGCGACCCGTAGAAACCGCCCTTAAGAATACAAAAGTTAATGCCAAACAAGTAGAAAATTATGCCAGGATCAATGCATAAACGCAATTCGCAGCTAAGGGATCTCCATGGTAATAAAACCGCCAAGTGCTTAAGAAACTGCTTTTCAAGACCACAAATCACCACACATAACTATATAACCATGATTTAGACAATACTGAACCGCGATAAATACCATGGATGACCATGGTAAAGAATATAGTCAATATCATAGAGAATGTTTCAAACCACTTTCCGTTACTGACAAATTATTAAATCGCGAAAAAGTACCAAAGTGGATCATTATTCAAAGCATGTAGTGGCGCCATCTATTGTTCAGCAGCGCTGCTTTCAGCTGCTACTCGAGGTACAGGTACAGAGTATATTACAGTCAGGCTTGACTGACTTTCTTGCTTGTTATACCCTTGCAGAGGGCATATTAAATTTGTCCATATGTTTGTAACGCATAGAAGGAAGCATCTCCTACCACATAAAGTATATATACTCTTGATCAGCATGACGAGCTGAGTTCATAGAGCCATGTCCGTCTATCCGTCTGTTTCTATGCTGTCTCTTCCGTCAGTTTTAAAGCTATCTTAACGAAACTTTCCACGAAGTCTTTTGGTACAAAGACGCTGCACATTTGTCGGAACTGGCCGGTCGAAAAAGTAGTTTTTGTTAGAAAAACTTATTTGTCTTCAACGCGAACGTGCCCAAACCGAATTTATAAGTTTTCTATGCTTTTACATAATTCCACCAAGTTTGACGGAAATCGGTCAACTATATAGTCTAGCTGCCATACAAAATATAGTTCTGAAAAAAGTCTTAGTAGGTAAAACTTTTTGTTTTTAATGTTAGCGCTCCCAAACTTGTTACTGATCAGTATTATATGCTACCACACAATTCCGCCAATTTTGATCGAAATCAGATGACTATAGCATATAGCTACCATAAAACCGATCAGTCGAAGAGTAGATCTAGTGAGAAAAACTTATTTGTTTTCAATGGTAGCGTCTTTTTACTTTCCAGTTATGAACATTATCAGTTTCCACACAATTTTGGGAAGTTGGGTCAAAATCTGAAGAATATATGGTATAGCTGCCATATAACAAACTGGCAAGCAAATGGTCAAAGTAATGGCGCCATCTATTGCTGAGTTTGGGAAATAGCTCAGCTAAGAATGTTCGACAAAAAACATTTAAAACCTTAATTTAATAAATTACACAAGCTACAAGGGTATATAAACTTCGGTAGAGCCGAAGTTAGCTTTCCTCCATTTTTTTGTTTTGATCTTCAGCACGCATTATCAACGAGACGGGACCTCTTTGTATTTCGCAATCCTTTTTTTGAAGCCCTATTTATTTTATGGATGTCGGAGTGTTACCAAAAAAGATTTTCTCTTTAATTTTCGGGAAAGACTATAGCTATATGTTCCCAATTATAAACAAGCAGTGCTGATGCTGCTGTGAAATGCACAATCTTCATATATTTACTAGAAATGGGCGCTGGAGTTCACAATGTAGTTGTGCGGGAGAGGTTTAATTTCAGCATCAGGAAGGGATTAACGAGTTTCCGCACCTAGAAAATTTGGTGGGGACCCTTAGGACAGGGTTTTATAAAATTCAACATGTGTTTGGGCCACTTAAATTTAATACGCGAAATTTAGATTTATTATTTCCTGCTGTGAACTCGAAACTGTCCACAAGATAAAATTAAGAAAATCATATTAATATCCAACAACACAATCTCTACAATTTCTTAAAATCTTGGACGCGGACGAAGTCGCTGTGGGTTCAGCTAGTAAAGTTTATATATTCTTGATCAGCATCAACAGCCAAGTCCGTCTGTTTATCTGTAGGAACGCGTCGATATCAGAAACTATATTAGATAGAACCACTAATTTTTGCATGTATGTAAGTGTTTACCGTACCCAGATCAAGTGGGTGGGAAGAGTCAAGTTGTGAATTCAGTACGATTAATTAGGTTTGTTTGACAGTTTCTTGACAGTGATTTAACAGTGACTTAGCAGGGACTTGACAGTGATTTCACACTGATTTAACAGTTAAATGTACAATTAGACTTATCGTAAAGGGCTTTGTTCGTACCATGACCCCCATGATGGTTGAAAAACACATCAGCTTGAAGAGTCCCGCGATATTGTTAAATCTGAAAAGTGCTCATTATAAATTTTAAAAACTTTGACCACCATTTTTGAGCCAAAGGATTAAGACTAAATATTCGTGAATTTAGAATTGGATATGTACGTTAAATCTTATAAATTTTCAATCAACAGTGCATGGTTAAAACGTGATATAAAACCAGATATATCGATATTTATGTTTTAGCATTGCTGCAGATAGCTCCTCAACCAATAATCCTACTGACTTGAAATTTGGCGTACATACCCTCCTAGATAATAGCTACCATCCCTGACTCAAAATATTTAAAAATCTTTTGGGGTACTTTTTATAGGCTTATTCGGCTATGCAATTTGAAACCAACATTTAGTATTATTTTTTGAATCCTACAACACTATCGTAGCTGTTTCAACGAAAAGACTACCAGTCAGCTGTTTTTGGTCAATTGCTTCATGCAACTCCGATTATTGGACAAAAAGTACTGGAACTGCACACAGTAGAATTTGCATGCTTTTTGTTCTGTCGACAAAATCCTCTCTATTAATTATATAATATGTGTCGCCTATTCTATTAAAGTGCTCGCAACATCCTGCCCAATTAGGGTTTCATTTTGGAACCACAGCGGAATTACATTTCCATATTCATGGACTTTGCGCTCCCTCAACGCAAACAATTCACACCGAACTGAACTAGAAACTGCAAGTAAATAATAGAAACGGCAAACTCAAATTACAACTGCAGCAATAATAATATGAACAACAACATCAACAGGCAGAAAAAATTGAAATAAAACAATAAACAAGCAAAGCCCACGAAAATTGTTGAGGAAAAACAACAAATGAAGATGACAGGCGACAGCCAGAGCCAAGCTGACGATTTCACTGTAGCAACAGTAACAACAACAACAACAATGATAATTTCTCGCCGTAGAAGATCTTCCGAAAAATGTCAGTAAGTCAGTCAGTCACTTAGTCAGACAACTCAACTTGGCTTTCGTGTGTCTTCTTGTCACTGCGGAGCAGCGGAAAATAAGAAAAAAATGGTTAATTATGTCATGAGGGTGGGAACGGCAAGCAAATAATTCGCAAGCTGATTGCAGGGCTCCTCCTCCGACAGTTGAATGCATGTGGAAAAGTGTTGCAACTTGAACAGGGGCCGTCCACGCGACAAACGTAGAAAGTTTCGGTTAGGCGCCAACATTAGTTTCGCACGTCAACGTCGTGGCTTTGCCTTATGGTCGGGTGGGTGGTTGATTTTCAATTGTGGCCGCTTTTTCCGTTTTCGGTTCTCAGTGCGCGAAATTTGCATGCCAAAAGCGGCAACAACAATTTGTCAAAGTTATTTTTACTTTTTTTTTCTGTTTTTGGTGATCTCTAATCATTTATTTTTGGCCCACTTTAGCTAACACTGGCGGCGGTTGTGTATTTCACTCACTGGATGGTGTCTCGGCGGAAAGCGAAGGTGTGCGCTTTATACGTCTAAGGGAAGATGCGCAGGTGGGCAAGGAGATACTACGTCTGCAGGCCTATCCACGTTCCACGGTGGCGCTCAAGGGTGCCGATGCCAGTGGAGATCACAAATACTTTAATCTCACCGAACACAATGCCACCACTTTGGTGGTTAGTCTAGCACGTTCTTTAGAACGTCTGGTGGATCGCGATGTGCCGCGAAATTTGCTCAAATTTCGCATACTCTGCGCCGGCAAGCAGGAGAAGTTGGAGGAGGTAAGTTCCAGGGCACTCCAACAATCAGAGACTGCTGCTCTCAGTCGAACATTTACCTTACAGGGCAGCTACCTCTCCATCACAGTCTACATTGAGGACGTCAACGATAATGCTCCCGAATTTCTCAATGTGCCCTATGTGATCGATGTGGATGAGAACACTTCTGTGGAGAGCATCATCTTTGAGGGCGTACAGGCTTTTGATAGGGACAAACCCAATACACCAAACTCGGAGGTGCATTTTAGCATGTCCACTGTACCCGAACAGCTGTCCAGCGATGGCAGTCCGTACTTTGCTCTGAAGAGTCCGCATCGTCCGCTGCTCATACTGAAACGCGAGCTGGACTTTGACAATGGCATTAGGCAATTTAAGCTGCCTGTGTTTGCCTGGGATCGGGGCACTCCCGCCAATCAGGCCAATACCACAATTACCATAAATGTACGCGATGTTGATGATCTGCCGCCCAAGTTCACAGAAGGTGTCTATCGCACCAAACTCAATGAGTTTTATCCCATGACAGGGGTACCCGTACGTATACCCCTCTATTTTGCACCACCCATAATGGCCTTTGATCAGGATTCTCTAAATGCCACTCTGATCTATGACATTATCTCTGGCAATGAGCGTCAATTGTTTCGCGTGAATCCTCACAATGGAGTGATGTATCTACAAAAAGAAATCGACTTGGAGGAAGAAAGTTTACCTGGAAATAGTTTTGTTTTACAACTAGAGGCCAGACAGAAGGATAATCCTCTAAAGAAGGCTCTAGCACGGTGAGTAACACCAAAGATTACACAATGCATAGAGGGGACATTTTTTTTGTTTTAAGTTCGAAACGTTTTGTACCTTTTGTCATTGTTTAGACATATCTGAGCTCGAGAGATTCAACTAGGGCTTTTCCAATATATAGATCTATGGCAGCTATATGATAAAGTCATCCGACTTAAATCAAACTTGGCAGAATTGTGCGGTAGCATATAATACTGACCCGTAACAAGTTTAGGAGCGATAGCATTGAAAACAAAAAAGTTTTTTCTATTAAGACTTTTTTCAGAATTATATTTTGTATGGTAGCTATACTATATAGTTGGCCGATTTGCATCATACTTGGTGGAATTTTGTAAAAGCATAGAAAACTTATAAATACGCGGTATGGGCACATTTGCGTTAAAGACAAAAAAGTTTTTCTCACTAAAACAACATTTTCGACCGATGGTTCCTATGGCAGCTATTTGCTATAGTCTTCCGATCTGGCCGGTTACGACAAATGTGCAGCGTATTTGTACCAAAAGACTTTGTGCAAAGTTTGCTTAAGATAGCTTTCAAATTGACGGAGGAGATAGCATAGAAACAGGCGAACAGACGGACGGACAGACGGACATGGCTATATCAACTCAGCTCGTTATGCTGATCAAGAATATATATACTTTATGTGGTCGGAGATGCTTCCTTCTATGCGCTACAAACATCTCGACAACTTTTAAATACCCTCTACAAGGTTATAAAAAAACCCTTAACCAAATTCAAATGCAAGCAAATTATAGGGGACAGTGCAGTGTGACCGTTTCACATTTGGTGTTATTTTGCAGTACCCCCATCGGAATTAGCTGTCGATTCCGTAAACGGATAGTTTAGTTTGTTTGAGTACTAAGCATAAATTTAGAAATAAATTGTTCTTAAGAGCAAACAAAATTGGAAATTTGGGAATATCAGTCTGCGGGTTACAGGCAAATCTCACATTGTGGCTTTTAAATACACCCAGCCTTTTGGATTGGGAATGATATTTACAAGTGTTGATATGCTTATCCACTTAGTTCTGAGATCTCTTTGTTCATACATAGACAGACAGTCAATCGGACATGGCTATATCAATTCTGCTGTTGATGCTAATCAAGAATATATATGGGCATTTCCACAGAAATATCAACCGCAGCCAAAAGTGGTCAAAAAAACACTATGTTTTATCAAATTTTCATGAGGAAACAGTCAAATTTAACTAATTAAAGCCAATCTTATACACATCCTTATACATAACCCATTTCGAAATATTCGGATTTACTGCCGCGCTAGCTCAATTTTTCTGATTTGGACATTAATTTAGTACTTTTTTTTGATAAAAGTGACTTTCGATTTCTTTTACTTTTGCTATCTAAAATCTTTCCGAGTGTACAAATGGTCAAAAAAGAATGCACAAGAAACCATGAGAAACTTTGTGATTGCAATGAACTTTAAGTTTTTTCTTCGCATTATAATGGAAACCACATAACAAGTATGATGGAACAAAATGTCGCATGCGAAAAGTGACTAAAATAAACTACTAAATATTTTTCAATCAAATAAAAAACAATTTTAAGATACATCAATGCATAATATTTTAAAATTAGTCCCTTTCAAATATTCCTGAGGGTTCCGCTGAAATCAGTGTTTGAACTGTTCGCCTTGAAATCGACTTCTGTTTTTGTCGCATGCGAATGCACTGGTTTATTGTTATTATCTTGAAAACGAACAATTGCCCAAAATCTACTTTTGCACCAATTATAGTGCTAATCAAGAGTTATAAGTTTCGCCTTTTGTCAAAATAAAATAATGTTTTGGCATATGTTTTTCTTCACTTTGAATGCGTACGAATGTCGCATTCGACGATTGAGAAATGCCCAGAAATTTATAGGGACGGAAATGATTCCTTCTCCCTGTTACAAACTTTTGCACAAACTTAGTATTCAGGCCTGTTCCGGTTTTCACTTTCACTTAATTTGCTCGAATTCGATTTGGTTACCTGTTCCGGTTTTCACATTGCTCGGAGTCGATGAATTCAAAAGTAAATTCGTTTTTTTACTTAATGGTGTCAAAATAATGGCTTTAAATTATTTTTGTAGCAATGTTTTGTGTATTTAGATACTTTCTGCAATCTCACATTCTTTTAAAAGCAAATGTTTGTAATATGAAAATAAAAAAATTTTATAAAAAGCTTTAATTTTGTTCTGTGACAGCCAAATCGAATTCACATTTTTTGTTCAACGTGTTCCGGTTTTCACTTTTTTATGGAAAGCTTGAATCATTCGAATAAGCTTCCATTAAAAATAAAAACGACATCTTATACAGCTTTATTAAAATACTATTAACTTTTTTAATTTTTCCGTGTGTTTTTTGTATGTTGGCAGTGTTTTGTGGGTGAAAAAGTAGTCAAAGGGAACATTTTAACATACCAGAACAACTTAAGTCAAATCTTTCGATTTCGTTTGCATTTGAAATCGAAAAAATATGTAAAACCGGAACAGGCCTGATAATCTTTGTACCTTTGGTTCAGAGTAAGAAACTAAGAATATGAACTCAAACCGGACCTTGTTTACTGAACACGAATGGAATAGCGTATTATCTCAATGCACCGAGGCACACGTTTGCTGCCAAACGTCTAAGATTCTACCTCTATTTTTTCTTAACGCTGGTTGAGTGTTGAATTGTTCTTATTTCACTTTTACTTTACAATTTCTTGAGAAAAATGTAATTTTTTTATGAGAGTGCAACCTTTTTGTAATGGTTATCGCATCCATGCATTTTATTTTCTCTGGTATCACGTTGAGGGATCAGCGTTTAATGAACTTTCATCTTTAATTACAGCATTGAAGTGGAGGTGCTCGATCTTAATGACAATGTTCCCGAATTCGAAGCCGATTTCTATAACATTTCTATAGTGGAGAACCTGCCCACCGGTTTTAGTGTCCTGCAAGTCAATGCCATTGATCGTGATCAGGGCGAAAATGCAGAGTTTTTGTACAACCTGGTGGAAACCAAGGAGGCTGGAGGTGCCTTTCGTATTGATTCACGCACGGGCTGGATTACCGTGCGTGATGATCGTTTACTAGATCGTGAGCAACGCAAATCTATTCAACTAAATGTGGAAGCCCTGGAACGTAATCCCTCATATCTAGACGACAAGCATCTCAAGAAGCCGGGTCCCAGTCGTGTTCAAGTGGAGATCACCTTGCTAGATACCAACGACAATACACCCAAGTTCGAGCATGGCAATCTATACGAGTTCAAGGTACCTATCACCGCACCCATAGGCTACAAGATAGGACAGGTGGCGGCACACGACCCGGACGAGGGACCCAACGGAAAATTGCTCTACGAACTGCAGCGTCCCAAGGGTAGTGGCTATATTCCGTTTCGATTGGATACCAAAAATGGCACCATCTATGTGGGAGGACCACTGAGACGTGGACGTATAGCCGTGTTTGTTGAGGCCAGTGATCAGCCCACAAATCCCTCGGAGCGTCGCTTCTCCCTGGCCGTCATTACCATTGAGGTTTATGCAACCATCGATGATCAGGCTATTGATTTTGTGGGAGCACCCTATGAATTTTGGGTGGGTGCTAATACGCCACTGGGCACTTCTGTGGGTCAGGTGCGTACAACCCTGATATACGATGGGGAGGATGAGATTATGTATGATCTACTGCATACCTATTCGGAGGGTGTGCCCTTTGCCATTGAGGAACGATCGGGTATTATAACAGTGATACGAGAGTTGTCGGAGTTTAAGCGCAAAGTCTATAACTTTGAAGCGGTGGCCAATTATGTGAGTACTTTGTAGAGGGGTATTCATAAAGATTATGTTTTCTTATCATTTCAAACTTCTTTAGCTCTTCGCCAACAATTCAAAGCCACTGATTCTATCGCGTAGCGCATCACCACTTACCACAACTGCTTCCACGGAGCTCACCGATGAGGGTGTACTTATAACAAATCTTACTATTCACATTGTGACAAAACCAGAGCAGAAGGTGCCTCTAAGGCCAGTCATAGAGTAAGTATAGAAAAAACCCTAAGTAACTTATAAAGTAATTTACAAAAGCTGGCATATTTAGCAATAAGCTGCGTCGGCAAAGAAGATTAAACATACAAGTGCAATTTGAAACGCCTCTCTTTTTTTAATACTTCTTTGTGACAACAAGATACTTTACTAAAAATTATTGTCGACATAGTAAAACACGGTGGTTAGAGAGAGACGGATATAGTCACAAAAATAACTGAGAGAGTCAACAAATAACACTGAGAGCCAAAATGACAGCGAACAGCTGACAAATATCTAAGCGGAAATTGTATGTTGAATTTTCATTGGCGTCGGTCCATCTGGTGATTTTATTTATTATGAAGCTTTATTATTTGCCTCCAAAAACTGGTAAATATATGGCAATTTGCTGAAATGTAAATTTTTTTTTTTGGGAAGTCATTGCGAAATCCGTATGTTGTCTGAAACATAGGGAAAATTTGTAGTTAACCATGGAAAGTACTTTAAGCTAAATAAATTTCGCCAACTCTCGAAAAAAGCTTTAAAGTTAAAAAAAAGAATAGGTGTCATGGGACGCCTGGTACAAGCAAAGCCATTCATGATAAATCTGATTGTAGATTTAATTGTTAACTCAGTGTTGTCACTGTCAAGTCCATGTTAGGTCACTGTCAAGTCGCTGTTAAGTCAGTGTTAAGTCACTGTCAATTCCCTGTCAACTCACTTTCATGTTAAGTCACCGTTAAGTCACTGTTAAGTCACTGTTAGGTCTCTGCCAAGTCACTGTTAAGTCACTGTAAAGTCACTGTCAAGTCACTGTCAAGTCACTGTCAAGTAACTGTCAAGTCACTGTCAAGTCGCTGTTTAGTCATTGTTTAGTCACTGTTTAATCACTGTCAAGTCACTGTCAAACAAACATTTTTTATCGCACTGAAGTCCCATACGGACATCCGAAGTAACGAGAAGTTTCATACAAAAATTGAGGGATAAACAAGCAGAAGTAACGAATTCCCCACATGAACTTTAAGCAAGTACTGAGCTAAGAATGTTACGCTTTACAGTCATTATTACTCTTCACAGCACATTTGTGGGGAATATATAAATCGGCTGTGGGCCTTATTGTGCTTTGAGCAGCTGACGCCGCATTGAGATTGCACCATGTTAAGTCACTCTGCATCGATTAGCTGGAGTGTATTCAGCCACAGTGATTTAAAAAAAATATACTATAAAAGCCATTGCAGAAAAGCAAAAACGAAACAGTTGTTTGGAAAAAATTTCCTTAATTTTGGCGGTGAAAGTCATTTGGGATCATTCCCACCCCAAGTATTCGGACTTAAACTTTGTAAGCTGGCCGAATTTTTACAAAAAATTAACTTGGCATCAAAATAAAATACAGATGATCGAGCAGTATGACCCACCGCCAGTTTAATTAAAAATACCACAAACTTAAATTTTCGGCTTAATTTTTGCTTAAGTCTCGTCACACTACTCTTACGTTCCACGGTGACGAAACTTATGACGAAGTAAGTATATGGGGTTTAGTGACCTGTTTTTGATTTTAGTCAAAGTTACATCTGGCTAGCTCGAGGTCTATGGTTGAGTATATTTCTTTATAACCAACACAAATCAACAGATATTAATTACAACATTTTGGAATAGCAATTGGGTATGTCCGTACAACGATCGCTGTTTCGAGAATAACCAAATTCTCTTATCAGCGGACTTGTTTTGCTGTTCACACTTCAAACAACCATCCAGTTAGTATTTAAGCCTCTTTCAATCGGCGAATAAAGACATAGGAATTCCAAATGCTGTAAATTCGCAGCATGAATTTTGGCTATGGTGTTTTATTTGAAGGTGTTTGTTTACCAATTTGTTGTAATTAATTCTGTTGCTTATGGCTTATGGCAATGATCCTCCTTAGCAGGGCCAAGAGTTTTTTGTAAATAGACAAAGATTATGGCGTACTGACCATTATTTATATGTATATGGGATTTAGTGACCTGTTTTTGATTTTAGTCAAAGCTAAATTTCGTACGTCGGTGTCCGTATGGGCTTGAATTCACAACTTGTCCTCATTGTAGCTACTCTTCCCACACACACTTCCCCCTAACTTCACACCCACTTTCCACTCACACCATTCCACTCCACACAACCCACCTGCGGCTACGGCAAATGGCGTCTGAATTTGCAAATACAAAATGCTAGAGCAAAGGCATACCCAAAAGAACCGCAAAGATAAAACTTTTCTAGTTTTAGTCCCCCAGTCGAACGTCCGTAAAAGAGCTTCGCTCTGAAAATCAAACCTGCAGTAGCAGCGCTGCTGCTGCGCTGCGGCAGCGAACATTCTTTTGGTCATAACTTTGGTACAAATCGATAAATATTCTTGGTTACTAAATTTCTCTATAAGGTAAAAGTCATCTATCTACAAAACTGTGAGAGATATGCCGTTTTTTTTCAAATTACAGTGGCAAAAATTGAAAATATACTTGATCTGTCTGCAAGAATAAGATGTTTACATGTCAACCCATTACTTTTGTGTAGCTTTTCTACATGTCGCGATTACATTTCTTCTTTCAGCACGTGGCATTTAGCTTTTCTGCATGCCGCGTTTAGTTTTCTCATTTCTACATGCGGCATGTAAAATACTTAATGCCACGAGTGGACATGGCAAAAGTAAACGCGGCATGTAGAAAAGCTACACAAACGCAAATGCTTGAAAATCCCCGCCAAAACGTGTTGAAATCCTACATTTTCATGCATCATCGCCGAACAGAAGAAGGCCCATCCACCCACCACCCCCCAAGTGTGGTTCTGAAAAACATTACATCACACACCATCACCTGTTACAAATCACATCAATAATCGAATCTTATTTTTGTCTCTTTTCAGAGAAATCAACATGAACATAATTAATTTCCATGTGGAGGAGAATGTTGTGGGTGGCATCATAGGTCAACTTATGTACAAGAATGGTCTCAATGTGGTCAACAACGAGCTGGGCAGCTTTCGTGAAATGCCCGCGGGTAAAGTGGGTAATCTTACCCTGGGCAGTCGTTTTCGTAGTCGCAATCGCAGTCGTAGCTCCAAATCCAAGCGACGTCTTCCTCGTCGTCTGGCAGGCGATAATACCAATATCAAGCTACGCTACATAATTGCCAATCAACAGGAGGTGGTTAATAAAATTTCCATTACGGAAGATGGCACTCTGTTAACCCTGATCGGACTGGATCGCGAGCAGCAGGCCAGCTATGAGTTGACAGTGATTGTGGAGTACAGTACGGGCCTGGTGAGCGGAGCTGGCATTTACCAGGTCAACATTAAGGTAGACGATGTCAATGACAATGCGCCCAAGTTTAATGCTCTGACCTATGTGGGTCTGATCAATGAGAATTGTGCCGTGGACACGGAGTTGTCCATGAACCAGGCCATACTCATCAGCGATGCGGACGAAGGTATAAATGCAGAGTTTCGGGTGCAACTCCAGGGCGACTACAGTGAAGAGTTTAGCATAGAGTATGTGAATGACAGTTCCAGTGGCAACGGCAGTCAGCATAGGATGGCTTCTAATACAGGAGCTTTTAATATCTTTAACTTAACCGATCAGTGGAATGATGAGTTCAAGTATCAAGAGCTGCATACTTCCTTCATGCAATCGAATTTCAAGCTCAGCACGGGTCCCTACTTCCGGATCAGCTATACGGGCAAGCGGGGCTTGGACCGGGAGAAACAACAGCTGTATAACCTCAAGATCATAGCCGCCGATAGTTTAGGTCTCTCGGGTTATGCCCACCTGACTATCCTGGTGGCGGATGTCAATGACAATGCTCCCATATTTGAGCGCATTTCGGTGTTTAAGGATTCTCGTCTGGAGATACGAGAGTATACCACTGATATGGAGATTTACTTTGTGGAAAGTTCCAGTGGCCTGGTTGCTCCCACAGCTGCAGCCAGTATGATGCTGGCGCCACCTCCCTATCATATACCTGGTTCTCCTCGCCTAAATATGGCCGGAGCGGTGGGTCGCTCAAAGCTACGTCGTCGATTGGCCCGTGCAGTGACCCTCAAGTGTCCTTTATTTGCCATCTATGAGGATACTCCGGTGACCACCAAACTTTTGCAATTGAGTGCCAGCGATGAGGATTTTGGCAAAAACTCCCAGCTACACTATGAGCTCTTGGGCGAACAGTTAGAACGATCTCCGGGAATGCCCTTAATCAAGAGTCAGGGCGTGCGTCACTTTACCATGGACAAGCTAAGTGGAGAACTGTCGGTCAACTATCCACTGGCGGCCAATGTAGAAATCAGACTAAATTTAAGCGTCACCGATATAGATGGTCTTAAGGATACCACCTGTCTGCGTTTTACGGTCATGGATGTGAACAATCATGCTCCCACCTTTAAGAAATCCTGGTACAGCTTTGATACAGCCGAAGGGGAGTATAAGGAGAGCGTGTTGGGCCGTCTAATGGCCATTGACATGGACTATGGCGAGAATGCCAACATAACTTATACCCTAAGTGATCTGGATTTACCCTTTACCATCAAACCCGCTTCGGGTGTGCTCAAGATCAATGGACAATTGGATCGAGAAGTGCGGGCGAAGTACAATTTTCACGTTATTGCCAGCGATAATGCCCCTCCGCTGCAGCGACTGTCCAGCAGCGTGGATGTAGAAGTCAATGTTTTGGACATCAATGACAATCGGCCCGAGTTTATAGGCTACGATGATCAGACCAAGGCGGTCAAATACATAGCCAATGTGGCGGATCGCACTCAAATGTTGCCCGTATACAAGGCCTATCTGGATCGCAGCACTCAACCGGGTACATTTGTGAAACAACTGACCGCCATTGACAAGGATAATGTGGGAAATGGCAATGGTTTGGTTCTCTACTCCATCCGGCATCAGGAAATGCAGGCACCACTCTTCCAGATCGATTCTCGCGATGGTACCATTACCACAGTCTCCCACATTAGCGGCTTTAATGACTATGAGCATCTGAATGTGTCTGTCATAGCCTCGGATCTGGGAAGTCCTGCCCTGTCCGCCACAGCTGTGGTTATAGTTAATCTACAGGGTCAGGCCGTAACCGTGCCGACACCTTCTTCTAAGCCTGAGATAGCGGCCAATGTCAGCATCTTTCAGCACGCGTACTTTGAAGTTCAGCTAATGGAGAACAATGAGGCTCCCATCGAAGTAATGCGTTTGAATCTCACTACGGGTCTGAATGCGGAAAACTATCGCTGGTCGCTGTGGCTGGAAGAGGGTCTGGACGAGACAGATGCACATCCACCCTTCGAGTATGATGCCAAGAATATGCTGCTCTATGCCCTGAAGCCGTTTGATCGCGAACACATCTCCCGGTATCAGCTGAGAATTCGAGCCGATCGTCTGAGTCGGGAGGCGCGTAACTATGCTCGAGTTTCCTACCCGGTGGTGGATGAGCGCATTGAAGGCTTGTCCCCAAATGAGTGTCGCATTCTAGTGCACATCTCAGACGAAAACGACAATGCACCCAAGTTCCGGGGCAATGGACAGCCAATTGTGGCAGTGCTGCCACGAAGTGCCAGTTTTGGTTATCCGGTGACTCGTGTGATGGCCACGGATGCTGATGATGGTCTTAATGCAGAGATCCGCTATCGTTTGCTTAACGAGCCGACTCGTCTCTTTGGCATTGACGAGACGACTGGAAGCATTCGCTTGCTGGCCGATTTGCCGTTGGATGAGCGCATCTATGGTTTCGATGTGAAGGCCACCGATCGCATGGGTGCCGATGATGGACGTAGCGGTATTGTCAATGTATTTGTCTATATCATTGATGAGTCTAAGCAGGTTCGCCTGGTGGTGGCTGGCAAGCCGGTGGAGGTGGAACGCCGCATTGAGGCACTGATGGAGGCTCTGAGCGCGGCTATTGCCAAGGATGTAAGGGTGCGACTACTAGAGCCAAATTCGGATGGGCTGGAAGCAGCGTAAGTATTTACTTGTGGTGGGGACTGATTAAAAAAATGGCTTAGATGAGATTTTGATTAGCTAACATAAAAACTATTGTGCTTAAAACATGAAATTTAATACCTAGAAGCTAAACTGCGTTTAAACAGATTTGTTTTGCCCGCCAGCTACTGTAACGCATTAAGATGAAATATTAAAGAAGAATCAGAGCCTTAACCCACTTTTTTACTTTCCCCACGCATGCTAGGCGGATGACTTTCATAGGCATCTACATTGGTATGAATGTTCTTTGGTTTGAAGCAGTGTTCATTTTGATTAACAAGTTCACTTTTTATTTTGCACATGCAGATCATAAAAGTAAAATTTCTGAAGCCAACTACAATCTCTAAGACAATGCTGCCATATATGTATGTATGTTCAGAGAAATCTGTCAATATTCCCATATATTTTACATAATCTGAACAGACTGTCGTATAACTCGCAAAAAATAAATTTGGCAACCTGCCAGTGTGTCTGAGCGCACACTAACTATCACAATATATTGCCCAGAACAAATAGTTTTATTGTGCTGAATCGGAGCAATATTTCAAAATCATATTCAACCACGCCATATTACGACTTCGGGAAAAAGTAAAGCATAAGTCATATTGTGGTTGCTACAGTGGGTTGTGCTGGCCGACATTCCTCATCCAAAATAAAACTTCATTTTATTTTAAATTTTCCTCCTACTCGTTAATTTGTTCACCATATATTTAAGAAGGTGAAGCAAGCTCTTCATTTAAAAGTCCTGTCAGTTTTGTGTGCCATGGTAACGAACGCATGAATGTTAACTATAATGTAGGGATGTCGAAAATATTATCGATATATCGAAATATCGATATTTTTGCCCAAAATAACAAATATCATTATCGGATATTTTTCCGAGACGATATATCGAAAATCGAATATTTTTTTGTAATATACGGTGACATTTTTGTTTTAGCGTTCGGTCACACTGTTGCGCATAAATGTTTCTTGTACTCTGGACATGTAAAGCAAAATGCTTAAAAGTTATTTTATTCAAGGTGATGCACAGAAATCGCACAGAATCGGTTTTAAGAGTGTGGTTTCTGACACCAGAAGCCGAATGACCGATGAGCTCGCAGATCAACGGGTCTTACTGACGATTACACTAGTTTACAGCCAAAAAGACCCATTTCCACTGAAACTATTTTTAAGTGTAGTTTAAATTGGTGATCTCAAAAATCGATTTCAAAAATTGTTTCATGGTTCCGTTTTTAAATATGAATTTTTTTCATTTTTTCGGTAGGTGCACTTACATTTTAAGTCATATCTCACTTTATAATAGTCAGATAGAGCCAAGCAAGATATGAATCGAAAGGTAATTGAATGGTCAATAATCGCACAAAACTCTATTTTCAAATCGGTTGAGTAGTTTCTATACAATAATAAAAAATATTTCAAAAAAATCTATTTTTTGCTCGAAAACGCTATAAATTTCGTTTCCAATCGCCTAGGAAAAATATTTAAAAATTCAAAAAAACTATTTTTATTTTTTCTACTGAAGAACCGCACTTCTTCGAAGAAAATAAGATATCGATGAACAAAATCTATAAATAAAGGAGCTGTGAGCAATTGAGTGCTAAAAAAAGTGGTGTTTTTGAGATTTTTTAAAAATAAATTTTCGTTTGCTTCGACTTTTGTTCTGTTCTGGAATTTTTTTCTGATGTGGCTATTCGCCCTCTTCTAATATTGACCAAAAAGCAAAAAAAAAATTTTTCTAACCACTTAAATATTTTAAGTTAAAATACTCAAACTTTTTATCTTTGTAAAAGTGCGATCCTTACGTCGAAAGAATAAAAATATTTTTCTTTGATTTTTTTATATTTTTTCAAGGCGATTAGAAATGAAATTTCTTGCATTTTCGAGCAAAAAATCGATTTTTTTGAAATATTTTTGGTCATTGTATTTTTACATACATATTACGCGTCAAATGATGCCTCAAATACCTCAATAGACTTGTTCATTGTTAAGATCCGGGTTTTTATTGAAAAATATCGATCAAATCGATATTTTTACACCAAAACATTTTTATAGAAATGATACTTTTTCTATATCGTCAAAAATATAACCCTACTATAATGAATGAGGGTTATTCCTGTATTTTGTATCGCTTAGGAAAGCTTAGTAAGCTGTCTTATTTTTTATCAAAAATTGTCTTATTGATCTAAGAATCCATGAACCAAGCTTCGAACCAAAACCTTAGGTTCGAAAAATAAAGTATCCGGTCCAAGAATCGGACCTAAGAATTCCAACCCCCGGACCGAACCTTCCCCAGAATTTCAGAGGCTTGCAGCCTTGCTCTAAAATTTGTCCAATCCTTAATAAATTACAAAGGTTGCAAGTAGCGTGATCGGCAGTTTCGCTAAAGACTTTATTTTCCTTTGTTCATGGTATCAAATTGACAAACTCGACGATAGAGGTTCTAGCAAATCGGTAAAGATTCGTATATAGACTAAATTGTATACTTTTCGGACTCTTTGATTCTTCATTGAGGTCTTAGAATAACATCGTTTTTGTTCCCATTCCACTTTGAAGCGCAGTGCTCAACCCCATCCTCCTAAATTGCAAGACCTCCTCCTAAACTGCAAGAACGATATATCCGCACTGAATCGTAAACGATGTCAGAAGTCGTTCGATCCCGGATTTTCTCAAACCGAGTACGAAAGGATTGACTTGAGTTTTGATTTTTTAATCCCGATCGATTAAAATCTTATTTTGTTATTCGAACTCGACTTGATCCCACAGAACACCACAATCAAGCCTGGTCGTTGTTTTAAAAGAACCTACCGGTTCTATCTTCAATAGATTTGGACCATCGACTGCAATTCAGCAGCTGCCTTCTTATGTCGGATGTGCTAAAACTGGTAGGAAATTGCAAGGCAGCGTAAGTGCAAAAGCCCACATCACAAATGAATCCGAAGTGGAAAGAAGAATTTGTGTATGTGGTTGTACTAGACTGGCCCTTATTTTAATTTCATTCTTTCGAATTCAAAATACCTGGTGGAAAAAGCTTCGTTTTGGTCCAAATAGATATAAGAAAAAGTTTGGTCCCGATCGGAAAGCATTTAGTGGACGAACGCTGGCACTAAAAATCGAAAACTTGAAATACATGGGATTTCCTGTGTAATATTTTAACATTTTTATTTTAAGTTTTAAATACCTTTTCTCAGATGAGATAAAAATTTAGTTCGGGGGAAATCTTTGACCCCGAACTGGACAGGCCGGACTGGCTAAGAAATCCTCACACACCGGGTCATCCCATAAACAATAAATATTATTGATCAGGGCGACGAGCTAAGTCGATTGAGCTTTGTCCCTACGTCGGCCTGTCTGTCTGTCCGTGGCCACAAGACCTACAAATGTAAACAAACCTGAACACAAGAAAATCTTCTCGGAAGCTAGTTAGAATTAATTCGAACCATATTTTTATCGAACGTTCGTTGTATTTTAAACCATATTTCAAAGTTCTTCGTTCGTAAATTTGTTCACTTTTGATGCATTGTGAAAAAATGCTTTATTTTAAAAAATTTGTAAGAAATTCAGTTTTCAAAGTATTGTCCATCACTAGCCACTATTTATTCCCATCTTTCTGGCAATTTTCGGATACCATCTCGAAAAAACTAGGCTTCTTTTAATTCGATCCGATTTTGGAGTTCTTCAAAAGAGCAAAAGTACTGATCCTCAAGGGCATGCGTCATCGCCGAAAACAAGTAGTAGGCAGAAGGTGGAATGTCTGGGCTATACGGCGGGTGGAGCAGGACTTTCCATTTCATATGGCCGAGCGTTGTCATTTTGCAAAGTAGCCTTGGGCCTTTGCTCGTAATCTAACCGTTATTGCTTCAATTCTCGGCTCAAAAGCATCAATTGAGTTCGGTAGAGTTGCCTTGTGATGGTTTCACCCGGTTGTAGCAGCTCATAATATACCACGCCCAATTGGTTCCACCAAATACAGAGCATGATTTTGCCACGTCGATGAATCATGACGCATGAAGCAAGCTTCTTTCAGCATTCGATGGCCTTCAGTTGCATTTTTCTTCAAATGAATGCAAAATAGTAAACTTTCCCACTAACTGAGATTTGTTGGCACAAAAGTTGACATATTCGGAGCACACTAAAACTATGTTGTTTACACTTCAGCGAAACGACATATACTGAAACAGCAAGCCTAATGATAAGGCTTCAAAATAAAGTTGGTTGCAACATTGTCCGATTTGCCACACTTAAAAATCCTTTAAAACTAATGAAATATATTTGCTAAATATATCATAATTCAGGGATCAACCTGCACAGCTGAACGTGTCCATTTCTTTTTGGTAACTTTTGCTTACATTGTGAAACATTCATCAACTGTTAACGTTATCTGCTTTCAGGACCAACGCCTATATCTATGCAGTTGATCCCCACACGAATGCCATCATGGAAATGGATCAATTGCAAGAGTAAGCATTTTGACCCACAACTGTCAACTGTTTAATTGATTAACCAATATTTTTCTCATCCAGCTCGTTGGCTGGCCTACAACTGGATGCGCTGCAATTGCAGCAGCAACGAGTGGACAGCTCTAAGGCAATGCCACGTATCATCGAGCTGGCCGAGTTCGGACTAGTTCCAAAACCCACGCACGCCTCCACTTCCAGTTTTATGAGCGGCCTGGAATTTGTGACTCTGGTTCTGCTGGCACTGATTAGCCTGGGCGCACTAGTAGCCGCTGGCTGCTATCTGTGCCTGCGCCAAAAACGGTAACCGAGCGAAGCTCTCTTCAAATCTCTCAAATAAGTGTAGCCACTTGCATCATTGTTAGCCATAGAAATAGCCTTAAGGCCGCATAATAAATTTTAAGTCTAACGATATTGCATTGCTTGTTGTTGTTGTTGCTTGTACTGGAAACCGGCTGCAATTGGAATTAGGCCTCACCTGTCCGATTAAATTCTAACGGTAAAAAGCAACAACAACCTCTGCAGGCAATTAACTCCCAGCTCAGGTGACATCTACAACTCAAATGCGAAAGCCACTCAAACGTATTCTTTTTTGTACCTCCATCCATTCTGCAGCATCCTCTGGTCACAACGCAACTTTCCCGCCTCGGAGGCCGGTCTGACGTATACCATAGCCGGTATCGGTAGCTCGGCTCGTGGTCAGCAGCGACGTCAGCAGCGCCAGTCCAGACACACGCAGCGCTGCAGCAAGGGCAGCACGAGCAGCCAACGTCCAACAAGCGCCTTTATGCCCGAATCTGTATGCTCCTCGGCCCAGACTCAGTCGACGGCCACAGCCACCGAGAAACTGGAGCAGCAGTTGCATCATCATCATCAGCAGCAAGCTCTGGCCACGCAGCAGCAGCATCATCAGTATCTGAATGAGTAAGTGGGCATGCGAATGTGTCAGCGAAGATGGCAAACGAGTTTTCAATGCAACTTTTACTACTTCAGGCAGCAGCGCCAGCGAGAATATATTGATGTGCCGCTACCCAAGTCCATTGCCAAGGCTGCAGCGGCACAAGCAGCAGCAGCAGCGGCGGCGGCGGCCGACAGCAGCGCAGTCAGCGCTCCATTTGTGCTCAAATACAACTCCTGTCAGCCAGTGAACAATCTGTAAGTTCAAAGAAATGGCGAAAAAAAAGAAAAGACTTTTTCCAGATCAAACCAATTGGAAACCTAAACAGAGCTCGCTAAATACATATGTATGTTCAAACAAGTTTTTCTATGCCGTCTGCTCAGCGAAATGGCAGGGACATATTTAACAGACTCGTTTTCTCTATCAACAGAACACTTGATTTTGTTTCATTCGGATCTCAGCTGCTGAGCATAAGCAAGCTGAAGCATTGCGACTGAAAGGCTTTTTGCTCTCTTCTCTTCAGCTTCGGCATGCGTTCGGCTCATTAACGTATAATAAATAGCGAAATGTCTTCGCCACCCAGGGGGTTCTTGTGACCATCGCTGGCGTAAAGTGTCTTTCCTGTTATTGTTGGGCCAAGTTTTTATTCCCTTGCAGAGGGTATGTAAAAATTGTTCAGATGTTTGTAACGCATAGAAGGAAGCTTCTTCGACCACATCTATACTTATAAATATCTAAGCCTGACTGACTGATTATCAACCGCCAGCCAATACCGCTTACACTAGAGATCTAAGATTCTGCATAGACCATCGTTATGCAGCTATGCAGGCACGTACAATGAAAGAAAATGTAGAAAATTTCACCGCGAATGGGTATTTGTCAAAAGAAGAAAAAGAACAGAGAGTTGCGCTCTGAAGTGTTCCCACTTCTGCTCTCATGATCAATATGTGTGCCATGATAAACCAATAAGGTACAACGAATAATTTATGGCGCTCAGGCAAACTTGTGGACTAAGCACTTTTGCTAAGAGCGCGACACAGAGTGAGCGTTATAGTGAACAACGCCCACTCACACAAATTAGGTATGCGTGTAAAGCAAGGAGAGAGAGGTGGTAAAGAGGGAGTGAAGACGGGTGACGAGGGGGTAACAGTGGGTTAACAATGACTTAACAGGGACTTAGCAGTGACTTTACAGTGACTTAACAGTGGGGGAACAGTGAGGGAACAGTGGGTAACAGTGAAAGATGGGGGAAGAGTGGAGATTGCGTGGGAAGAGTGGAGTGGAGTGGAGTAGCTTTTCTCAAGTTTTGTGGTTGCGTTAGACAATCGCAGGCAAAGCGTCAAAGAGGAAGGGGGACATTTTCTCGCCAGCAACGTGTCTCATGCCCAGCGGCGCAAATTGCCATTACATAGCATAATGGATTACTCTTACGTTACTTTGCCTTCAGTATGAAAGAAATAGTCCCATACAATCTGCTTTACTTTGCCATAAGCATGGCCGCTTTGTAAACGGGATGCCCACAGCCTGCTTTACAAGTAATACAAGATGTATGCTAGAGCCGAACTGCCATCAGATTCCCATTACGAATGCGTATATTTTTATTAAAATTGTAATGTAGAATGTTCGCAGTATGTTGTCGATTACAATCCCTCTAACAAAATTCAGCGACTGTAGTGCATTACTTTTTCGTCAGGCGTAATGCATTCTTTCGACAGATGACGTTGAGCTCTGCGCCGCTGGGAAATGAGCAAAGAGCAAAAAAGCAGAGGTGAAATGTCATTTCGTTTCCCCTTTTCATCGTGTCCAAGGTTGACTGTTATTTTTTCTTACAGCCTGTAACTTGCACTTTTCCTTTGCATTGCAGCAACAACTATGAAACCTCGCTGTTCTCACTCCACTCAACCGGCCAGGATTCGGGTGTGGAATTTCTAAGTAGCCGTGAACTCTACGAGACTTCACCGGACTCTTTTCAACATAGCAACAGCGTCAAGCGGCCAAATAATGCCGAAGTCCTGTGTCCCCGTCATGCCAAGGCTCATCTAGAGCTACGTCAGCAACCGCATACCGATAGCAGTGACACCTACGAGGACTCCCTCAAGACGGACGAGCCGCTGGTTACGCACAATTGTCGCAACGGCAACTGTGAGCACCGTCATCATCAGCATCACCATAATCAGCAGCCACACTATCAGAATACAAGATTCGAGAAGCGCTCCTGTGTGCGACACTCTTTCTCAGGCGTGAAGGATGATCTGATGCAGCAGTCACCGCAAATATCACTACGGCCCCGAGGCCATGCTCTGCGCAACTCCATGAACGATCTGGAGCAGCGTCTGCATAACCTAGAGCAGTCCTTTCGAAGGCCGCTCGAGTTTAGTAAATCGAATTCTTTGTTTTAGCTCGTAAGTAGTGCAAGTTTATTTCTAAGTACATCCAAGTGCAATAATAAAGCTAGCTTTCATGAGTTTAGTTATCAAAGTATTTGCGGAACTCCAGGCAACCCGCCCAGTTGGCATCCCAGCCGGGTGTATGTTGTTTGGCATGTTCATACCATCTGGTCACATTCGGGTATGATTTTAGATTAAAGCCAGCCACATCGAAGCTGGAAACAGTGGACAGAATGGATATGTCGGCTAAGCTGAAGGCGTCACCCGCTACATAGGTCTGTCCCTCTAGAAAGGTGTTTAGAAAGTCAAACGCAACTTCGATTTTCTTGTGGAACTCTTCATTAGCCGGCTTCTTTTGAAAGATCTGCGGATAATAGTAATCGGCAAAGCTCCTGTACAGCGTGCCCATGTCAAAGTACAAACGCTGATTGATGAAAGCCTGCTTCTGAGCATCCTTGGGATAGAGCTGATCACTCGTGGCATACTTCTCCACCAGATATATCATAATGGCGCGGGACTCCCACAAAGCAAAGCCATGATCATGCAGTGTAGGAATGGTATGCTGTGGATTAATTTTCAGATATTCAGGTTTGAGTTGTTCTCCAGCACGGGTATTGATGACGATTTTCTTGTCAAATTCCACACCAATGGCTGTGGCGGCCATAATTACGGCACGACAGGGAGCTGATCCAGGTCTATAGTAAAAATCCATGTTACTTTGGAAAGGGAATTCACACAGCAGTTGAAAGCGACTAAAAAGAAACAGAGATAATTACTTTCTTTTGTGACGATGACATAACATTGACGGATGAACACAACAATTCTTCAGTCAAGTTCACTCACAAATTAAATTTTTTGGTAGCTCTAACAGCTAAGAGCTACGACAGACAACTGAATACTGTTACTTTTGTATAGGTACAATAAATAACATGTGCAAGATAACCAAAAAGATTGATGACAATTCAATCAAGTTGAGGCGATAATTGATAAAGAGTTGTGTTTGTAAGCGATAAAGAAGTGTAATCAATGTGTGAGTGGCACTACCAAAAGGTGCTTCAGGCGGAGTGTTCAGAATTTATCAACCGAAAAAAACCGGCTTCTTTTTTTTTTGAGTGTTGTTACTGTACAACTGATTTTTTTAACTTTCTGATTGAGGCTTTAATTTTTTTTTAATGTTCGTCTAATTCATTCCACCTGTGTAAACTCTCACCTGGGTTTTAGCTCTTTAACGCTATTAAATTTGTTTTTTTTTTTAAAGCTTCGAAAGGTTTCGATTGGATTAAGATAAGATAAGAGAATTTCTTTTGTCTGGCATTAATATGAATGGCCTTTTCAGGAGTGAAAGGCGACTTCATGAAGTCTGATCTTTTCATTCTTGTGTTAACTCACTTAGGAAGATGTTCTACAACAGGGGCAAGCATTTGTTTTTGCTTTGCGCAAAGGAATAGCTTTCGCGCATACGATTCACGCGGCCATAAGATTAGAAAAAGCAAAAACAATTTCATATGCGTGCTCTCCTCTCTTTCTTTCCGAGCGAAGGTCTGCAACAACAATTTCATATGTGTCTCTCTTCTCTCTCTCCTAAGTATCCGACAAACTCGAACGCAACAACAATGTTTCTTATGCGTTGTCAGCGATCGCCTTGGCGTGTGTTCTTGAGACAGCAACGACCACACACACAAACAAAAATCTGTTTTCTCTTTCTATTTCTTGTGTTTGCTCTTGCTTGAGTTGTATTTTGTGCATTTGTATAGGCTTCCACGCACTCGTAAGCTTATTCTGGGCACCCCTGTTTAATAAACTGCTTACCGAGTCCCAAACCTCTATGCAAATTGTGAGTAACCTTTTTCGTCATACTTGTGACTAACAGGACTATAAGTCACAACAATTTCACTCTATGTTAATAAGGTTATATGAAGCCTTGATCAAGTATCAACGGTTTCCAAGCTACCTTCCTTATAAATTTGTACAAGTAAAATGCCCTTTTTAAACGAAGTCGAAGTGGAATTAAAAACAGACCTGTATATGTTTAGAGCAGGGGTCGGCAATGTGAGCTGATCCTCCGGCAGAATTAAAGTCACTGCAATAGTTTTTATAAGTGTAGGGATATGACATTTTACAGTAGCTTACCACAATTCTTCACGTATTAGATTGATAATGTCCCACTAGAGTGTTTAAATCAGCGTTGGTCAACGAGAGCGAGGCCAAAAAGTGAGAGTGTATTAGTGTGTGAAAGAAAGCGCTGTGAAATTGCTTCGACCTGACAGCATCAATGGCTAGCCAGCGACTGAAAGCGTTTTCGCTCACATCTCCTCAACTTCGGCAAGCGTTCGGCTCGTATACGTGAAAATAGCGAAAAATCTTCGCCCCAGAGGGAGTTCTTGTGACCATCGCTGGTTTCAATGATACTGCCAATAAGGTAAATGATCTAGGGGTAATTCTTGATCACCGCCTTAAATTTGACTCTCATGTTACTGCTACTGTTTGTAAGACCAGGAGTGTTCTTGAGCTTATTACGCACTGGTCGAGGGAATTTGATGATCCCTATACGACGAAAATTTTGTACGCTTCTCTTGTCTGTTCGATTCTCGAGTACGGATCATGTGTTTGGTCTCCGTAATATTCGACCTGTCAAGATAAAATTGGATCTGTGCAAAAGTAGTTTTTATTGTTTGCTCTTCGTGGTTTAAGCTGGAGTCCTGAGGTCCGTCCAGGTTGCAGTAGACTTCTTCTGATTACCCTTCGCTCTCTTATTAACCGTAGAGTTATGCTTGGAGTAATTTGTATACATGGACTAATTAATGGTGAAATCGACTCATCTGAGTTGGTTGGCCAAATTAACCTCACGTTCCTATTAGACGGACTTGTAATTTTATACCCCTATCACTGAATCGTTGTACTTCTAACTATGCCCTGCCTCTGCCTCTGTGCTGATTACAATTAACTCTACCGAATAATTAACTAGAAAACTTCTCTTCCTGCTTTAAAAATTACTATTTCAACTTATTCAGCCCGTAGTTAACATTACTTACCTTAAGTTTTTCCTTCGCGATTTCGTGTCACACGTTAGTGGCCGCGCCTCTGGATCGGTTGGGCGGGAGGTGGTCTGCTATTTTGCCTGGGCCTGGTTACATGGCTTCTTCGGGCCATCCATCCGTTAAAGAATTCCAATTTTTTTTTTTGGTCAAAGCTGGCATGTATGCACTCCCTCAGAATAATTTTGCAAATTTTTTAAATTGCAATCTGTTACCTACAAAATAGCACCATTTATTTAAGACTTCTAGTTGAGGTTGCCCATTCGTTTTCTACGTGTTCAATTGTTCCTAGATTCAATTTTTGTAATTTTTGCAGAATTTTAAAAGTTGTGGAAGATGGTTAAATTTAATAAAATCGGTCCTGTTTCCATTCGCGCACTCACAGCGATAGCGCCGTATTACTGTACGGAAGTTAAAAGAAGTGGAACAAGCGCATGCGTTGAAATAATGCTAAGTGAAGTCAACATATCTTGCAGTTCTAGAATATTTATCCAATTCAGTCCAGCAAATTATCGAATATGCTTTTTCCACAGACCACGTTTTCCAATTTAAAGGCCTCGACTCTTGCTCCAGGCCAGAGGTCACCAACGCTGTGAATTGTGTTGTAAAGAAAGCACCTCGATTCCTCGATAGTACAGACGATATAGCTCCCCTGTACCATTTGATGCCATTAAATACAGCTAGGAAAACATTTTTCTCCTTTTCATGGCTTTGTGAATGTTCCTTCATTATGACTCCGTCTAGGACTAGCACCTGAAGCTCCGGCTTCGAGCTTAAGCTAGTCAGTAGATCTTCTGGTCCAATCCGCTTGTTCTCTAGAGCCTTCGATGAGTCTTCCACGTTACCACGTTTTCTGCCAAGCGGTCTCTACTTTTGGAAGGGTGTTGTTGACGTTGGGGGCGGTCTCTTGCGGTGCTTCTGGGTGGCCTCCGTGGATGCTTTGCCGGCATTCGATTCGGATGGAGATTCCATCCCCGTCAGGGTTGTCGGTGCATTCACTTCGACTGTACACAGAAAAAAAAGATCATGATTTTTAGTATCAATCTGGTATTTTGAAGTGTCAAATCGGCCTTCATCTGAAAAATACCCAGATGATATGTTCGAATATATCACTTTTACATTTCAAACATATCAAATGGATATTTCTTCAGATCAACAAATTGATATTTGTTAATATCAATTATATATTTTTAGAGTATCAAAGCAATATTCTCAAAATACCTGTAGGACATGGCTTAAGTATCAAAGATATATTTTTAAAATATTAAAAGGGTATTATTGTAGTACCAATGATTTATTTTTATAATATCAAAACTATATTTTTTAAACTGTAAAGTTATAAAAAATTAATAATAATTAATAAATATACAATAAAAAAATGCATAAAGACTATTTTAAGTTCGGTTAAGTTTTCTTGTGCATAAGTGCGAAATCAGTCCAAAGCAAAGGCAGAGCAAACACACTTAAACTGTTTTTTATTAATTTATCTTTTGACACGGGCACACTATTTTTTGTTGATATGCTTTTTCTTCATTTGCCTTTGAACTTCGAACAGCACACATATATATGTGCACACAATCACAAAAAATTTATTTCTTACACACACACAGAAACGGTTAAGTGAAAATTCACGCACAATATGTATGTATGTGTGTAATATAATCTTAAGAAGCGATTGAATAAAGACAATAGCCTATCTTTATACAATTTGTACATTTTCAAATAAAAATTGGCAGTACAACAAAACACACACATGCAAGTCATTTTTTATTTACTTTTACCGTTTAACATTTTTTTCCAGCCACCGTACTTTTTTCCTACTTACCTCTCGCTTGCTGCATCAGAGCAATGAGCATTGTTTTTGCTTTTTTCGATATATACTATAGCTGTCTCTGAATTTTTCAGATCGCTTTGATCATTTCAGATTTCAATATAATATTTTTAGTATCAAAGTAATACTACAGGTTCTTATGGATATTAAATAGTTTCACTTTGATATGAAATTATTGATATTACTGAAATTATATTGAAATACCAACTTGAGATTTGATCTTATTTTTTTTCTGTGTAGTACCCTGCGCAGTGCCTTCTCCCTCGCAGTAATTGACTTCGAGTTGCAGCCCTCATGTGTCTTAAGATACTAAAGTGATGCTTTGTACCCGGAGCGCTGTTTGCGCCGGGTAGCGCCATCTGTATCTTTTTCCTTCAACGGAACCGTGGCCGATGCAGGCTCTATCTTCTACGGTGGCTCATCGTTGACAGGCATGCAAGCACAATTCTACTGCCATTGACGGGGCCGGTGAATCTGAATTCCACATTTTCGTCCTCTGGTTCCACAGACACCCCATCTTGAAGATAAATTGACGACAATGAATATAGCAATTTAAAAAGCCTTTTGATTGAAATGATAAAAATCGCTGTGCAAAATTCAAGGTTGGTATTAGAAGTATACAAAAAATCGCTAAATTACTTTCGGTTTATGTTCTTTAAAACTGCATACCTAAAAAAACTAATAGCGTTGGGGGTCGGTTCCTACACAAATTCGGCTATGCCCTGTTTGAAAATTATTTTCGAGTTCGAGGATCTTGAGCCTGCTCTAGCAGTGTTTTGCTACTTATATATAAACTTTTCTCATAAAAAACAACATTGCATTGAAGATTATATTTCTGTTTACCGAAGCGCTGGGTATGCTTATATTTGTTTATGTTAATAAAAGTTTGTTATTTCATCAGCACTTCAATCCATTTTTCGCTCCTACTGAACGATTATGACAAACAATTTTCGCAGAAAGCAAACAAAACAACGAGCAAAGTCCATGTCGCGCACAGTAGTACAAGGACCCACATAAAAGAACCTTTTCTCTGAGCGGTAAATTTTAATTCTATTCAATTGCCTTTAATCATTTCCAAAATCTTAACATCCATTATTATGGATGTCCGCCTTTAAAATATGTATGGAAATGAAATCGAAAGCTAAACTAATTACAGTATGATTGCAAGTTCTCTTCAAATTATGTTAAAGTATTGTGAGTTGTCACTCGATGTTTAACTGCACTCGGTGCAAAAAGTGTTTACTCGACTGTAATAGGCTTTTGAGACGTTGTTCAATCCGCAATGAGAGGGCGCACAGAGTAACTCTCTGTTATAGAATTGATGAGTGCATTGGCTATATATAAAGGGGCAACTGCTCATTCGAATTCAGTTGGTACTGGATTTTGCAATAAGCATCTTGCTTTCTCGTTATGGATTTGTACTATTTACCCGGCTCGGGACCCTGCCGTTCTGTAATTATGACAATCAAAGCTCTGGGAATAGAGATAAACAAAAAGTTACTCAATACCATGGAGGGAGAACAATTAAAGCCAGAATTTGTGAAAATCAATCCGCAGCATACCATCCCCACTCTGGTGGATAATGGCTTTCCATTGTGGGAGTCGCGTGCCATTCTCATTTATCTGGTAGAGAAGTATGGCAAGGATGACTCTCTCTATCCCAAGGATCCGCAGCAGAAGGCTTTGGTCAATCAGCGTTTATTCTTTGATATGGGCACACTCATCCAATGCTTTGCCGAGTATTATTATCCACAATTTCGCTTTCATAAGCCCGGCGATCCTGAGGCCTTCAAGAAGTTGGAGGCTGCTTTTGGTTTATTGAATACTTTTTTAGAGGGTGAAGAGTATGTGGCTGGCAACCATCTGACTCTGGCTGATATTGCCATTTTGGCCAGTGTCTCAACATTTGAAATGGTAGGTTTCGATATGAGCAAATATGGAAATGTGAACAAGTGGTACGCAAATGCCAAGAAGGTGACACCTGGCTGGGATGAGAACTGGGAGGGTCTGATGGAGATGAAGAAGTGGCTGGAAGCTTGGAAACCAAAATAAATATTTTAAGTTAAATTATTTTTTTTTACCATATATTGACTATGTATATTTAAATAAACTTCTGTTGATGCAGTTATGAAAATATAAAGAGATCTGGTTGGATTTCTCTTAGGCCGGCTTGCTCACCCTTTTTAAAAATTCGTTATGGTTAAACTCTCCTTTACAGCATCTATTATTGATTAATGCACATCTTATCTATTGCAATTATTTAAATATCTGTTGCTGATAACATAATACTTTTTACAATCTTTTGTTTCTTAGCTTCAGACGAGTGTATATTTATGAGTTCCTTTCAGTTGTTTAGCTTGTAGCTTGAAGCTTCAGTTTAAGAATGACACGAAGCAACTATTTATCTTATCGCCTTTTCCTATTGACATTACCAGTCACCATTTGACGGTGATAAGCCACTTTAATTGTTGAAAAAAATTTTCGAAATCAAAATTTATGCAGAAATGAATCTCAGTGAACTGACATACAATATTTTGTAAGCTAATTCTCTGTGGTCCAAAAAGAATATCAGTCTTATAGTTTTTCTCGTCTACCAATGTCGAGACAATGTTACGTTAGTAATAAATTAATTGAAACGACTCGAAACCGCTATTCAGTTAGCTCCAAACACCATATTTTGTACCTAACCAATGGTTTAAAACCAGTTTCCCGAACGGTTTTACTTTTTTGCTTGCAATGGTAGCGTCTTTATACTTTCCAGCTATGAATATTATCGGTTTAAGCCCAATTTTGGGAAGTTTGGTAAAAATCTGATGATTATATCGTATAGCTGCCATATAACAAACTGGCAAGCAAATGGTCAAAGTAGTGGCGACATCTATTGCTGAGTTTGGTAAATAACTCAGCTAAGAATGCTCGACGAAAATCATTTAATTCCTTAATTTTTATAAATTATACAAGCTACAAGGATATACATATAAACTTCAGTCGAGCCGAAGTTAGCTTTCCTCTATTTTTACTTACTTTTCTGGGACTTGAACTCGGTACCTCGAAAGACTGAAACACACACAGGCGACGGGCAGCTTAGCCGACTCGACTATCATCCATGAGCTAAATGACGAAGCACACTTATAAATAAACACCGTCCCTCTCTCTGCGAGAGCGAGACCAACGCTATTCTGTCAAAGTTTAGTTGCCCTCACCCCACTTGCCCATAAAAAACCAAATTGAGAACGTTTAGAACGAATTTATCTCGATTCCAAGAGCGAAATTCTTGAAAATTCAAGAACGACTTATTATACCCGTTACTCGTAGAGTAAAAGGGTATACTAAAGTCGTGCAAATGTATGTAACAGCCAGAAGGAATCATTTCCGACCATATAAAGTATATATATTCTTGATCAGCATCAACAGCCGATTCGATATAGCCATGTCCGTCTGTCCGTCTGTCCGTCCGTCTGTATGAACACCTAGATCTCAGAGACTAGAAGAGCTAGAGCAACCAAATTTGAAATGTATACTCCTATTGTCTGCACGCAGATCAAGTTTATTTTCAATTTTTGCCACGCCCCCTCACGCCCCCGCAATTTGGAAAAAACGTCATATCTCCTACAGTTTTGATGATAGATGGTTCGTACTTTCTAGAGATATCTAGTACTCAAAATTATTTATCGATTTGCTGAAGGAATGATAAAGATCGGATGAACGATACTCAAGTTATGAGCAAAAAACGATCAGTTAACACCCACCACCCACCCCACCCATAACCTAAGCATTGCGTTCAGCAGCAATCTTAGTGAGAGAGAGAGAGAGAGAGAGAGAGAGAGAGAGAGAGAGAGAGAGAGAGACTTAGAGAGCGCACTGTGTTGTGCGGATAATAAATAGCCGAGTTAAAAAATGTTGCATACTTTTCGGCTGACCCACCTCAGGCATACAGGAAGGCTATTAAACATTTGTTTCCATGAGTAACGGGTATATCGAAGTCGGTTAGAGCCGACTTTAACTTACGCTCTCGTTTTTTTTTCAAGAGCGTTCGTACTCAAATTATTCGTTCTAGTTTTTTCTTAGTGTTGGGTTAATAATGGTGAGTGGGAGGGGGGAGACGGACCACGTCGGTCGGGTCGGGTCGGTCGTGTCTCTCACACCCCAACCCCAAATATTCTTTTTAAGTTTTTTATTTTGAGAATTATTCGTACTTGAATCAAGTACTGAAACTCTTGAATCAAGAAATATTCATACTTGGATCCAAAGCTGAAACTCTTGAATGTCAGGAATGTCGGGATCAAAAATTCACTCTTGTATCAAGAATTTCGCTCTTGAAAAAGAAGACTCATTGCCAAATTTCAGCTCGATAGCTTTAAAACTGAGAGACTAGTTTGCGTAGGAACAGAAAGACAGACGGACGGACAATTCTCAATCGACTCAGCTCGTCGCCCTGATCAAGAATACATATAGTTAATGGGGTCGGAAATGAATACCCTTTGCAAAGGTATAATAATGAAAGAAAGTTTTTAGGGAGATAAAGTAGCCATCAAGGTAAATTGTACCTTTTTATTATCGCCGTTAGTTCAGGAAATGTCTTGTTAATATTTACGAAAATTAGAATTAGAAATTTTTAATGTTCAAAATGGAATCTAAGACAAAGAATACAAAATTGTAAAGTACCGAAAGAATCGGCATTGGGCTCACGGAAAAAAAAGCCATATATACACTACACTACACTACAGCTTATCAACCATCCTACTGTTTTCTGTAAAGCACCAGTTGAAAATTTTTTTGATAGGTAGAAGGTACTGAGCTCAAGTCCCAGTATCGGCAGATCAATAATTTACAATTTATAGAAGTTTTTTAGAAGAAGGAAAATGTTAATAACTAAACAACCAAATCACACCACCCTTTCCCAACCATCACCTAAAAATAAAAAATGATCAATTTATTTTTGTCTTTTTTTCATATTACAAAATGAGATTGTTTCATCTTAAGCTCGAGTATAAACAATCTTAATTCCATATTGTTGGATTAAGATTTAAATTGAGAATATAATCTTGGGTTAAGATTATCTCGTCTCTGTTGAATTCTGCCACCGTTTCGTCTCGTTTCCAGATTATAATCATGGTTCTAGATTACATACTATTTCACTAACACACCTTTTTTAAGCTAAATTGGTGTGGTTTATTTGACCCAATAGACATTTAATATGTATCAGAAATTATTTAAGCTATGAACTGCAAACTTGATGTGTGGGAACTTTCCCAATTAATAACTTGTTAAGTACAAGTTTTAACAGATTCAAATGTTAGTATCAAAATTCAGTCAGTTCAAACTTCAATATATACATACGCTCTCATTAGAAACATATCCACACAATACAAAGGACCCGGGCATCGCCGGGTATACAGCTTGTGAATAATATTTTCGAATGAGCTAAGCGGACTGAGAAGGTTGTTTAGGTAAAATATTCCCTAAGTATAATTTGCTCCTGAAATGAAGTGAACGGATAATGCCCAAAACGACTTTCATTTGATTTTCATAAGAAAGAATATTTTTTGCTGTCCGAATATATTTCAACATTTTCTTTTCCTTATATTATAAGTTAAAAGCTTTTGCTCTGGCTAACTGAACCCATCAACATTCGATTACTGTTTACACTCCGAATGAACCCAATTAGAGTAAAACTTTCAAGTGAGTGACACCTGCCCGGCAAACACACCCTCAAAAGGGAGGGAACAGAGAACTGTTCTGACAAATCAATTACAAATTTTGCACAGAGAAAAATATATAAATACCAAGTATGTTGTTTTTTATTCGTAATCAAATACTTGCTTAAGGCAAATTATGCATAAATATTAGGCTTATAACAATTTACAAAAGGTTCTTATTCAAAGTATTTCTTGAACTCCAGACAGCCGGCCCAGTTCTCCTCCCAGCCGGGTGTTACCTTCTTGGCATTCTCGTACCATTTGTTCACATTCTTGTACTTGCTAATCTCAAAGCCGGCCACCTCGAAAGTGGACACACTAGCCACCAGGGCAATGTCGGCCACGGTCAGTGAATCACCAGCCGCATACTCCTGATCCTCCAGGAAGGTGTTCAGAAAATCGAAGGCAGCCTCGATCTTCTTGAAGGCCTCGGGATCAGCGGGTGCCTTGGCAAATACCTGTGGGTAGTAGTAGTTGGCAAAGCTCTGGTACAGGGTGCCCATATCGAAGTACAGACGCTGATTGATCACAGCACGCTTCTTGGGGCACTTGGGGTACAGCGAGTCGGTCTTGCCATATTTCTCCACCAGATAGATGAGAATGGCACGCGACTCCCACAGAGCGAAACCATTGTCCACCAATGTGGGAATGGTGTGCTGGGGATTGATTTTCAAGAACTCGGGCTTCAGGTGCTCGCCAGCCTGCAGATTAAGCAGCTTCTTATTCAGCTCAACGCCCACAGCTTTGGCGGTCATGATGACTGAGCGGCAGGGCGCGGAGCCGGGCAAGTAGTAGAAGTCAGCCATTTTGTTTTCTAGAACAGAGAATAATCAGCAATTAGCTGCGATCCACAAAAAATTACAAATTCACTTGGCTATTGTCTTTGACTCCGGTTATGAGGTCATGCAAAATTTTACATTTCTTTTGGTAAATTTTTTTAAAATTTCAAATCTTTTTTGCCACACACATACACAGAAAGAGAGAGAGAGAGAGAGAGGCGAAAACTTACAGTTTAGATTTGAGAGAAGCTAGCGACGCACACTGTACCAAGTTTCAAGTCGAACTGATGGGCAGCTGAATAGACGGCCAACTTTTATAGCCGCGAGTGCCGATGCCGGCAAACAAACCTACACAGGAGAGTGGGAGAGAGGGGAGAGCTGGTCACATACATAGTAGTTGCCATAAAGAGAGAATACCGCAAGTGCTTTTCGCGTGTTTGAGGCGCGATATGCATACATACGTACATATGAACGTCTCATGATTGTATATAAAAATTTCAGTGAGCGCTGGCAAACACACAAAATTTAGTTAAAGAGCATGACAGGTTTTTTAACTATCTACAGCCTTCACTTGTGCCACAGAAAGCCGCAACTTTCTAATGATTTAGTTGCACTACATATTGTGTATGTATGTACATATGTTTGTATTGAAGCAGCTTATGGCTCATTTCTGTAGATTTTAAGATCAGCGCCGTTAGATCTGGCTCTGACAGACACAACTCTTCCGTTTTCGTTCTGTTATCTCATTTGATAAATTATTCGCATATTTATCGCGCTTGTTTGTTCATTTTCTGTATGTACATTATATACACATTCATGTATGTATGTATTTACATATTATAAACATCTGTGTTGATTGCAACTGCAGTGTGGGCAAGTCACTTAAAACAAATTGAGATTGTGCCCTGAAATAAAAACGAAACAATTCATGAAACATTAAGTAAATAAGCAACCGGCCGGCAAACACAAATATCCAGCCACAGAAACCGATATGGTTGGGTGCTAAGTTAAGATTTACTTCCAAATTAAAGCTGAAAATGTGTCACCAAGCCTAAAAGTGTGTGTAAATACTTTTACTTGTTTGAAAATCCCTGATGAAATATGTACCACCCAATGACTAGGCACTATTTATTTACCTACTCAAAACGCCTTATCAAAATAATTACAAAGCTGCTTCAGGTTCCCTTCTTACATACATAAATACATATATATTTGTTTATACATACCTAGCATTAAGCTTAACGAAATCGAAAGTGTCGTATCGCTATTGATTCGTAGAGAACACCTACAATTATTGAGCATTTACACAAATTTTACT
Organism: Lordiphosa magnipectinata; assembly: GCA_037044535.1. Lineage (NCBI taxonomy): Eukaryota > Metazoa > Arthropoda > Insecta > Diptera > Drosophilidae > Lordiphosa > Lordiphosa magnipectinata. The sequence goes on along the minus strand of JBAMBO010002222.1, from coordinate 106,936 downwards.
GCACGCAATAGCTAAATTAGCGTATACTCAAAAAAACAAGTAAGAAAGTTGGTCAAGCCCGACTGTAATATACTCTGTAGCTGCAGTAGCAGCTGAAAGCAGCGCTGCTGAACAATAGATGGCGTCACTATTTGCATTGAACAATGGGGGATTTTCAAAAGCGACCAATAGCTTGTCATATCATAGCTTGAACATCGTTTATCCGATCTTTATCATTTCTTTGCCAAATCGATAAATAATCTTGATTACTAAATATCTTTAGAAGGTCCGAACCGTCTATCTACAAAACTGTGAGAGGGAACTTTATTCATTCACATTACGAACGATTTACGAAATAAAAATCTTTTCACGCAGAGCGTTTCGCGTCAGTCACGACTCACGCTCGATTTAAGAAGGCGTCACGCATGATCACGCACGATAAAAATGCATTTACTAAAAATTGACAGCAAAATACACCGCAGGTATGTGTAAATAAATTCGCAGGTGTAACGGAAATCTATTCCAACCAATACCAATTTTCGATGTCCCAGAAATCTCTTTCGGTTGGTTTCAAATCTCTCGTGTTTTGTTACCAAATTTTGCTAAGTTCACCACCCAAAAAATTTTGATAAGCAAAATTAATTTTGGAAATGTAAACAACATTATTATTCTGTATAAGTTGCATCAAATGAATTTAATAAAAAAATATAAATACGATATATTCATCCGATTTTGACTAAACTCCCCAAAATAGTGTGGAAAAAATATTCAAAACTGGAAAGTAAAAAGACGCTATCATTGCAAACAAAAAAGTTTTTCGTACTAAAACTACTTTTTCGACCGATCGTTCCTATGGCAGCTATATTCAATATTCATCCGATTAGGATCAAAATTGGCAGAATTGGGCAGAATTGTGTGGTAGCATAAAATATTGATCAGTAACTCGTTTGGGAGACATAACATTAAAAACAAAAAAAGTTTTTCTTACTAAGACTTTTCTTCAGACCTATCTTTTGTATGGCAGCTATACTATATAATTGTCTGATTTTCATCGAACTTAGTGGAATTATGGAAAAGCACAGAAAAATTATAAATACTAAGTTTGGGGACGTTTGCGTTGAAAACAAAAAAGTTTTTCTCACTAAGCTACTTTTTTGATTGATCGTTCCTATGGCAGCATTATGCTATAGTCGTCCGATCCGGCCGGTTCCGCCAAATGTACAGCGTATTTGTACTAAAAAATTTCGTGCAAAGTCTGGTCACTATAGCTTTAAAACTGACGGAGGAGATAGCATAGAAAAAGGCGGACGGATATGGCTATATCAACTCAGCTCATCAAGAATCAAGAATATATACACTTTGTGTAGTCGGAGATGCTTCCTTCTTTGCGTTACAAGCACACTCAAAAAACAACTCACCCTAAAAAGTGACATTTTCGCCCTAATTTTTAGAAAGTCGCTCTAAAAAAAAGGGCCAAAGGCGACTCGCCTTATTCTTAAGAAAATTTTTCTAAAAAAAAAATTGAAATTGTGTTCTAAATTTCAGGGCAATTTTTCAAAAAAGAAAAAGGGGGTGGGGAGGGTTATATGTTGTTTTTTTATTTTTTGTTATTTTATTTTTATTTCTTTTTTAATTATTTTTTAACATTTTTTTTTTTTTAGTTGACTGGGGGGATTCAGACTCGGGACCTCTCACACGCGGTTGGACGCCTTAGCCCACTCAGCTATTTGCCTTAAGCAAGACTTTGCGTCAAAACCATAGTTATAAAGTACGCAGTTGGGCGAGGCCTGGGATCAAGTCACCGAAGCAGCAGTTTTTCTTTTGTTATGTTTATATTCTTTCATCACAACTGACTTTCACACCTGATTTGCTGAAAATGGGTGTTAAAAAACACATTTCAAAATTTCATCAAAATCGTACGAGCCGATCGTACGAACGCGACGCCCACACACGAAGTTGTTTGCATGTGTGTCGTTTTGTATAAGTCGCGCCCTGCATTTATACGTTCATTGATTTCCTATCTTCGGTGCAATTACAATAACAAAACGTACTCAAAGAGCATACGGCTGGGCATCGCTGCTGTAGACTCTTTTCTTTAGTCCGAAAATTATAATAGGATAAGTCCAAACCTTTTTTTTTGTGTAGGTACTATGTACATTTGTACATACATATTTGAGAACCATTTAACTTGACTGCACGACCTTGTAGCCCACATGCCAACTGCAATTATCGTGAACTCGCTGTGTAAATAATATATACATAGTTCAAATTTAATTTCATACACATAAACAAAATCGAATTTGTTTGAAATTAATATGTACTCGTGTGTATGTCACATAGACTTTTCCTGAACATTCTCAATAATTTGCAGGTGCAGCAATATCTATCAGTTTTATCAGTTTCACAATTCCCCAAGTAAACTATCAGCATGATTTGACAAAAAATTCCACAGTAAACAATCTCAGCGAAGTACACGTCAGGCCAGGCGGCAAACACAATTTGTTGTACTATTTCGTATTCGACTGAGAGAGCAGATTTTTGGCGAACTTCCAGAATAATCTGAGCGCTAACAGACATCAACGAAAAAGCCCCCACACGTAAAAACCGGCAACACAGTCATTTGTACATAATTTCTGAAATTCACTTAGTCATCTAAACATAAAACAAAAGATGTTAACCAACAAGTCTACGGGGGAATAAAATATAGAGAAAGGTCAACAATGGCCAAGAGAACCAGTTTGCCGGCATTGCCCAAGTTTGCGTCATGCTCGACCAACGACTGATGAATTGACCCTAGTCTAAGAGATGCAGCAAATGTGAAGAGAAGTCGTTTAAGAGAAGAGATTGCAAAGAGATTGAGCAAAGCATTCAAAAAAGTGCAAATAAACTTGAACATACATATATGGAATATATAGTATGTAGGTATATATGTGCATCCGCTTGATTGGGGGCTTGTTTTGTATACTGCTTTCTGCTTTGCTTTGATGTTTTTTATTTTCTCCAGTTAGTGCAATTGCACGTGTTTTGTAGACTGTAGAAAAATCGGTACCATACAAAATCTGACTAATCTTTCAGTGACAGGTCTCCATCTATGTGTACGTATATGTTCTAGTACATACGATCATAGTTATCATCATAGATTCTTTGATTTTTAATAAATTGCTTATCTGCCCTGGGTTCTAATAAAACCTTCAATTATGACTAACAATTGAATGTGCTTACCACAGAGCATAACTTCTGTGCTATATAAAGGGTGATTTTCGGGGGTGCCACAGAAACCTCTTCCAACCAAATTCCAACCGAATGTTTGTTTATAGTTTAAAAAGGCATCATGAAAAATATAGCACAATCAAAAAATTTTACTTAAACATCAGAACGACAGACTATATCATTCGTCGCAGTATTTCACATAAATAGAAACACTTTCTAACAGCACATGAGCATCGAAGCAAAAGCCAAATTTATTTCTAGATATATGTAATACTGTGACGAAATGAATTTTCCGTAGTGCTGAATACAGGCCTTTAACTAAAAATTGGGACATTTTTATTGTGAGATGCAACCCTCTTTGAGAAGATGCACCATTATCTGAGACACTAACCTAATAACTAGATTATCAAATAATAAAATGAAATCTCTCGAAGTTCTGTGGCACCGACGGATTTTTCGAGAGATATCGGCATAATTTCTACAGATTTTAGTGTCACCCCTGTTTTTAAGGTTTGAAGAGTGTTTGGACACGTTGGCGTTGAAGACAAAAAAGTTTTTCTAACTAGAACTACTTTTTCGACCGATAGTTCCTATGGCAGCATATGCTATAGGCATCCGATTTTGACCAAATTTTGCAAATCTGTTTGAATGCATTTATTATTAAAATTGACCGAGTTTAGGGACGCTAACTATGAAAAGAAAAAGTGTATTTCACTAACCCATTTTCCGCCCGATGGTTCCTATGGCAGCTATAAGATATATTCATCCGACCTTGAACAAAATTTTGCAAATGTGTTTGAAAGCATATAGTATTAATAAACGGCCGAATTGGGGAACGCTAACATTGCAAAAAAAAAAAGTTTTTCTCACTGAGACCCATTCTCCGAACGATAGTTCTTGGGGCAGCTATAAGAAATAGTCACCCGATCCGGTCGGTTCCGACATATTAGCAGCGTGCAGTAGAAAGAAGACTCTGTGCAAATTTACAGCTCGATAGCTGTAAGCCTGAGAGACTAGTTTGCGTAGAAGCGGACAGACATGCGGACACAAAGCTGATAGAACTAGGACGAAAGAAAAACTGAAGAAAAACCCAACAAGGGGGAAAGAATGAAACTGCCTTTCGGGCAAGGAAAAAAGAATAGCTCGCAAGTAACTGTTGACACTTTTTCGTTGTCTGCAAATAAGTGTCTTTTACTCACACAATAAAAAAGACTCAGACAGAAACTGATTTTGTCGCGTCTGACTTAGCTCGCTCGCGCTCTGAGCAAGACAGTTATTTCTGTTTTCTTTTCGCTCAAGACAAACACTGATCGTTTGCTTGAGTTAAATGAAGCAAATTGTCTTTTGAGTATGGATTGGTAAACACGCGATTGTTGCGTTCTTTTTGTTTGCATTAAACATATTAGTTGCGTTTTAAATTCAGCGTGTGCGGAGCATTATATTTTTTGCGAAATGGGAAAAGACGAAAATAAAAAAGTTCATCATTTTTTTAGATTTGTTGTCGAAGAAAATAAAACTATATGTAATGTTTGCGTTCTTAACGCGTTATTAGTTGTTAAACTAAACACCATTTAAAAAAAATATAGATATATTATTGAAAACAAAATAAAAATAAACATTGTTCCTTAAAAAACAAAATATTTTTTTTGACATTTTTTTTAACAGCCGATTGCATTGTCTTTTTTATTATTTTCATGCTCATGTACATTTATATGTATGTATTTACACGCTCACGAAGGCAAAGATCATTTCTGTTGAGTTTTTTAGTCAAACTGTCTTTTGGTGAGAGTCTTTGTGTGAGCGAAAATCGTATTACTCTTCACGCGACACTCATTTGAGAGCGTCACACGAATTAGTCAATGCAAAGCGCTTGAGCGAAAACCGCTTCGAAACAAAAAAAAGAGAGCCGCTCAGAGAGAGATCGTGTCTGCACAATCTTTTCGGTTATGTTACGAAGCAGAGCATATTAGAAAAAACGATAAACTGTCATTTGCGAGCTATGGAAAAAAGTAAAAGGTGAAGTGTCTTATCACTCGCAAGAACATTTATTTACGGTATGTAGATAATCCCAACAGAACTAGATAAGAAAAACTACTGTTTCCTTCATACATACAACACCTTTTAACGAAGTTTACAAATACCACTCTACCAATTGTACAGGTACATACGCTCATAACTTTATCTGTGCATACATTCGAGTATGTTGTATATAGAGATAATTTTAAATGCCTTGTCGTTTCGCTATATAAGCATTGGGCCCAGTTGACCAAAAATCAGTTGGTTCTGCATGTTTCAACAGAGTGAACTTTATCATGGATTTCTATTACGTTGCCGGCTCCGCGCCATGTCGATCAGTTGCTATGACCGCCAAGGCCTTGGGAATTGAATTAAACAAAAAATTGCTCAACCTTATGGAGGGCGAACAATTGAAACCTGAATTTGTGAAGATCAACCCACAGCACACAGTTCCGACCCTCGTGGATAATGGCTTCGCGTTGTGGGAGTCCCGTGCCATTCTTATCTACCTGGTGGAGAAGTACGGCAAAGATGACTCACTGTACCCCAAGAATCCAAAGGAGCAGGCTGTGATTAACCAGCGTCTTTTCTTCGATGCCTCAACGCTATACCAGAGCTTTATGGAGTTTTATTATCCACAGTTCCGCTACAACAAGCCGGCCGATCCAGAGGCATACAAGAAGGTTGAAGCTGCCTTTGAGTTGCTGGACACATTTCTAGAGGCTCAGCTATATGTGGCTTGCGGGCAGTTGACTGTGGCCGATATTGCCATCTTGGCCACTGTTTCCACATTCGATGTTATTGACTTTGATCTTAACAAATACAAGAATGTTAGCAAATGGTATGCCAATGCCAAAAAGGTTACGCCCGGTTGGGAGGACAACTGGGAAGAACTGCAGCAAATGAAAAAGCTATTAGAAGCAGCTAAAACTGCTGCCAAGTAAATGATGTATAGAATATTATAAATTAAATGAGATGGTCAAACAATTTTAATGGACTAGCCTGAAATTATTTATTTAGCAAATAAATAGAATTTAAATTTATAACCGTCGTCAATAGCATTCACTGCTGCTGGAATCCCCCTTGAATTTTCCTCAAGAATTGGTTAGCCATTTTAAGTTTGTTGTAAGCCCAGCAATAATGTGCACAGCAAACTCGAATATGGCTAGATCTTTATCCTATGTCGAAACGGTCATTTACTTATAAGAAGAAGTCAGCAGTCAAATAACATAACGCTGGTTTTTATTAAGAGTTACGTTGGCAATTAGTTTATCCAGGGCCACGTAAAGAAGGGTCTGCAAGTGTTAATTATACTCTGTACCGAAGGTACATAGAGTATATTAAGTTTGTGCAAAAGTATGTAACAGCGAGAAGGAATCGTTTCCGACTCTATAAAGTATATATATTCTTGATCAGCATTAACAGCCGAGTCGATATAGCCATGTCCGTCTGTCCGTCCGCCCGTCTGTCCGTCCGTCCGTATGAACGAAGAGATCTCAGAGATGGTAAGAGATAGAGGTTTGTCATGTATGGGACATATATTTCTTATACTTGCAGGCAGATCAAGTTTATTTTCAATTTTTGCCACGCCCCCTCCCGCCCCCGCAATTTGGAAAAAACGTTATACCTTCCACAGTTTTGATGACAGATTGTTCGTTCCTTCTGGAGATATCTAGTAATCAAAATTATTTATCGATTTGCTGAAGAAATGATAAACATCGGATGAACGATGCCAGCAGCTCAACGAGTTTTATATCTTCCATTTTAAACGGTAAAATTATAAAAAATTAATAAGTAAAAAATTAATATATTTAAACTCGCATAAGTTTTTTTGTGCATGTGTGCGAAATCTGCCGAAAGCAAAGGCTGAGCATGAGCTTTTTATACCCGTTACTCGTAGAGTAAAAGTATATATATTCTTGATCAGTATCAACAGCCGAGTCGATATAGCCATGTCCGTCTGTCCGTCCGTCCGTCCGTCTGTCTGTACGAACACCTAGATCTCAGAGACTAGAAGAGCTAGAGCAACCAATTTTGAAATGTAGACTCCTATTATCTGCACGCAGATCAAGTTTATTTCAAATTTTTGCCACACCCACCCCCGCCCCCACAATAAAAAATGTTGTGTGTGAATAACTCCCACAATTTTTGAGATATCGATCTCAAATTTAAAACTTACATTAATATTCGCAACATCTATAAGCCCTCCAATTTACATCAAGATCGGATGATAAATAGCCGAGTTAAAAAAATGTTGCATACTTTTCGGCTGTCCTGCCTCAGACACACAGGAAGGCTATTAAACGTTTCTTTCCATGAGTAACGGGTATTTCGAAGTCGGTTAGAGCCGACTTTAACTTACGCTCTCGTTTGTTCTGCCCTTGAACGTCAAACAGCACATGTTGAAGAAAAAAGTTTCAGGGACCTGTTTGTGGCTGTCACTGGACGTCCAGTAAACATTCCCTGTTCAAAAACTATACGATCCTACCTAGATAAGAGGAAGGTGGACTAGTAGCCGTGCTCTCATTTTCACTTTCCCAAAAATTTTACGATTTTAACACCAATTTTTTACAGAAGTTGCCCAAAAAAGCCAAGCTTTGACCACTTTTCTACAGTTTTTAAATTCATCTTGAAACCCGTTTCAAATTTGGACAAGTAATACAGCATAAAGTTGTAGCTTAGACCAAAATAAACAAACCGTTAGAACGAACCAACTTCATTTAGTTACTCTTACAACTGTCATAAAAACTCGAAATAACGAACATTTTCGGTAAAAAAGTAAAAATTTTAAATTTTTTTAGTTAGAGTTTTTAAATTATGTTTTCTTACTATTTTCTTGATTTAATACAAAACAATCGAAATTTTTGACTGTGTCGGCCAATTGGATCCAAAAATTGACATTTTTCGAGTTTTGGTTCCAATTCTACATGCTTAAGGGCCCGTAGCTGACCAAACGAATGAAGTTGTTATGTTCCAATTGTTTGTTTATTTAAGTCCAAGCTACGATTTTGTCCTACATTGTTTAGTCAAATTCGTTAAAATGAGGGGAAAACATGATGATTTTAAGACATTTTTGTAATTTTGAGTGAGATGTGACTTTTTAGACGTGCTACTTAAGAATGTTTGCCAAGCCAAGCCAAGAGCAACAACTTCCTTTAAGACTTCAAAGCCGAATTCCAAATAGTTTAATAGTTATGGAGTTGCGAATTCCAATCAGAAGCTGAAAACTTCAAAGTGGAATGAAAAGAAAACGGCAGCTAACCAGACCAAACCCAGCGAAGGTTTTTGTACTACTATCATACCCTTTCAGAATTTTTTGGTCTCGACTCGATCTACATTTTAGTGCTGCTTTTCTTGTTTGTTTTCTTTTTCCTGTTTCATTTGCTCGACTTTAGTATACCCTTTTTACTCCACGAGTAACGGGTATAATTCATGATACAAAAAATAGAAGGTAGTGCCATTTGTCACTTGTCAAAAAAAAAAATCTGCGTTGTGATGTCACAGACTTACAATTTTGAAGTTGTAGACATTTTTTAAAATTTGTGCTGCGGTAACTAAAATAAAAATGATTAGAAATTATAGCAACAGTTAGATTAAATCATATTAAAACCAAAAAAGTCAAGACTTATCTGTCAAATGACGTGACATACAAAGTTATGCGCATGCGAAATGTAGCAAGTGTGTGCACTACCTTGTATTTATTGTATCATGGGTATAATTACCATGGGTATATGTACCTATATGTAGATTTAATAGAAAACTTTGACAAATTAAACTGTGATTAAAACTTTGCTTAATTTATGGTTTTAATAATGATGTGAACGACCTATTATTTGGACATTTTGTATGTATGTTGCTGGTTTTCGGTGTGTGGGTATGAATGTATCATTTACAAATAAGTTGTTAGACCTTGAGGCTCCCATGTCGTTTGCAATTATCACGACCTTGCTGTGTATATAATAGGCAGGTTAGATTTAATTGCATAGAAACAAACATATATAATTTTGTGGCATTAAAATGTTCTTGAAAACTTTCAATAATATAAAGGGCTGCAATATACAACAGAAAGTTCAATAATAAAACATCTCAGCGAAGCACACCAAATACTAGTTTGTATCCAATGCAATCAGCGTGTAGAGATTAAAACCGTAACCTAAACCGCAACGTTTAACCGCTAAAATCACTTTAAGAGATTGAAGTTCTTGGTTTTAAATTAAGTCGGCTTCATATTAAGCATAGATCTTCTTGATTGTAAGCATACAAAATATCGATTTCAAGCATAGATCTGCTTGGAATTTTGTAGAATATCCTGATATGGGAGAGGGGGAGAGAAAGAGGAGACGCACGACAGAAAAAACACACACCAACCACTTACTTTTTTCTAAACTGTAATTAGTTTTAAGATACCATTACCCTTGCAGCGTCCAGATGTTTGTAATCTCCGACCACATAAAATATTATATATATATTCTTAATCAGCATGACGAGCTGAGTTGACATGGGCATGTCCGTCCGTCTGTCTGTCTGTCCGTTCTTCCGTCTGTTTCTATGCTCCTCAGTCAGTTTAAACGCGATCGTGACCAAACTTTGCACGAACATACATAGGTCTGAAAAAAGTCTTAGTGTGAAAACTTTTTTGTTTCAATGCAAACGTTTCCAAACCTCACATTTAAGAGTTTTCTCTACTTTGACATAATTCCACCAAGTTTAATGAAAATCGGACTACTATATAGTATAGCTGCCATACAAAAGATAAGTCAGAAAATAAGTCTTAGTGAGAAAAACTTTTTGGTTTTTAATGCTATCGGTCGCAAACTTTTTACTGATTAATATTATATGATTCCACACAATTCTGCCAAGTTTGATCCAAATCGAATGACTATAGCATATAGTTGCCATAGGAACGATCGGTCGAAAAAGTAGTTCTAATGAGAAAAACTTTTTTGTTTTCAATGATGTGGTTTCCACTAAATTTTGGGGAATTTGCTCAAAATCTGATGAATATATCGTAAAGCTGCCATATAACAAACTGGCAAGCAAATGGTGTGGCAGCCCTGGCCACCTCTGGTCACACCATTCATCGAACACCATCCCTAACGCGATAGCAGAACGACAACACGCGCCATCCCTGGCGCTCAGTTTCTGGCTTGGCTTCGACCACAGGCGGCACGCGCCTGCATCGCTCCGTTCGACTTGACGATAATTGTTAGCTTATGTGATATTCAATAAAGTTAGTTACACATTAAAACCTCGTAGCTAAAATTGTCAAAGTAGTGGCGCCATCTATTGATGAGTTTGGGAAAAATCTCAGCTAAGACTGTTCGAAAAAAATCAGTTTAAGCCTTAATTTTTATAAATTATAAAAGCTGCAAGGGTATATAAGCTTCGGTCGAGCCGAAGTTAGCTTTCCTCTATTTTTTAAAAATATTTTTTAAATTTAATTAAAGTGTTTTTAACATTGTCTTATTTTATACAATCTTTAAGTCGATTTTTAGTCAATAACGCACGAAAGTTAGAAGTCGAGTTCAATTGTATTCTCGAATTCGATCAGTTTGTCTTAAAAAATAAAGAAGAGAAAACTCTAAATTGAAGCCGATTTTAGTCTCTCAAATTCATGCTAGATTTCTCTGGGTGTACAATGTACATACATACAAATAAGCAATTAAGTATTCCCATCAAGATACATAAGTATAAATGGGAAGCAAACATTTATTCCAATCTAATGATGACGAGCAATTTTCCCTTACGCTCAAACGCCGAAACAAAAAAGAGACAACACACTCTCTGTATTCTGGTGCTCTTCAACTATTTCGCAATTTTATGATTAGCTTCGTAAAATTTTAAGTATATAAGAACATTTCTCTGTCAGTCAAAATTCAGTCTAAGCTCTCTGCTCTCACAAGTAACACATATTGCCAGAATGGATCTCTACCATCACCCCGCTGCCGCTGCCGGCCGATCAGTACTAATGACTGCCAAAAGCTTGGGTGTTGAACTAAACAAGAAAATAATTAACACCCGCGATGGAGACCAATTAAAACCAGAATTTATCAAGCTCAACCCCCAGCACACCATACCGACCCTGGTGGACAATGGATTTTCTGTATGGGAGTCGCGGGCCATTATGGTCTATTTGGTTGAGAAGTATGGCAAGGATGATTCGCTTTACCCCAAGGACCCTCAACAGAAGGCTTTGGTCAATCAACGCCTCTTCTTTGACATGGGCACACTGAACCAAAGTTTTGCTGAGTATTACTACCCATTGTTTTATAACAAGCCAGCCAATGCGGAGGCGTACAAGAAAATTGAAGCCGCTTTTGGATTTTTGAACACTTTCCTGGAGGGTCAGCTGTATGTGGCAGGTTCCCACTTAACGTTGGCTGATATTGCTATCCTGGCCACCGTTTCCACCTTTGTTGCTCTGGGATTCGATATAAGCAAATACGCGAATGTAAGCAAATGGTATGCCAATGCCCAGAAAGTGACACCCGGCTGGGATGAGAACGAGGCGGGTTTGGTGCAATTGAAACAATTTTTCGATTCTGTGAATTCTGAGAAAAAGTAAAATAAAATTGTAATATTAATGCATGAAAATGGATTTGTTACTATTTTAATTCATGTAGGTGGGTAGTTGATATGGGCGTGTCCACATTAAACTAAAGTGTGGTAGGTAATAATTCATGCTTTGAAAGCGCAGCCTTACTGTGGGTAAAGCTCCTTCAGTCAAAAGCTTATTTATAGCTCGTAGAGCTTAACACTAGAGTTGCGCATTCAAGTTCTGTTGGAAAAACAAGTTCACTAGTTCACAGTCAATCTATATACATAAAATGGGTCAAAAATGATCTAACAACTACAGCTTAAACCATTAGATTTAGAAATTTGAAATTTCCTGTGGTCATCGTAGATTGTGCTAAGAAACCTTTTCGCACTGCAACTTCCAATTCCGAACCAAAATAGATGAAAAGTTGAATTGCCGAAAATAACTAGAAATGTGTTTTCTTGATATAGGAAAATGAACAAATAAAATTTCTTTTGATAAAAATTAAACTTAAAAACAAAAAAAAAATAGATTGGTACTTTCACTTGGGTCTGCCATGACTCGAACTTTTGGTGGCTGCTGCCCTTTGAAGATTTGCCAAACTTAATAATTGTGGCTCCTCTGACGTCAACGGACTGCCAAGCGAAATCTCAATAAAGGAAAATTACCTAATAAAAATGTGTGTGTGGGAGTATAAGAGACGACGACCACCGAACGTGAACGTAGTTGTGTTTGTTGTTGAAAGTATTATCTAAAAAATTCATTTTTAGGGCAACCTTTCTAAAATACAGAAAAATGTTTCTTAAAAATATAATTTTCTTAAATATAGAAAAATAATTTTCTGAGTGTAGCCTAGGTAAATGACTGACTTATTTTCTTCATCGGCGCACGTGGCTACGCCCCAGCTGCTACGCCCTTGTAATATTTTTAAACACAAAACGGAAAGGTGCAGCTTACTTAACAATCGATCTACACCTTCTATATACCCGAATATTTAGCCGTCTTTATAACAATCTACACATTATAAAATTTTGTGAATTTCTGAATTTTTTGGACTTAACGGCCCAAAAATTCCTCTTTAAGATGTTTTAAATAAACTCTTAATCAAATTTTTGAAATTTCGGCATTTTTTTGGCCGATTGGCCTACACCTTCGATTAACCCGTGGACAATTGCCAATTATTGAAACTTTAAGATAATTTAAACTTATAATACAATTTTGCAAATTTCGCGATTTCTTTGGTACCTAGCGCTTTAAAGCAAGGCTCGGTTCGGGTTTTCCGGGTTCCTCGGACCGGACCATGAACCGAACCATTCAAATATTTGAGCCCCCGAACCTGAACCCGAACCGAACCATCTGTATACAAAAAAAAGGTTCAGCTCAAACAATCATTAAGTCAATTTCTTAAGATCTTTTCTAGTTTTCTCAATATTATGACCAAAAAAAACTATTTAATAGTATAGTACAGAATCGCTTGAGCTAATAATTGAAATGGCTTTTTAGAAGTCCAATCTATATTGCGAAATTGAAAGAATATATATTCAAGAAGAAAGAAAAGGGGAAAGCAAATGCATTTGGAAGATCATTTTAACAAGAATCGCCCTGATGAGCCCTTTTTAAGCTCTGTTAGGCCCAATTTCTCAATGTTAGTCAAACTTACCGGCTGGTTAGCCGAATTTGCGTGTCTCATGCTGTCTTTGGCGAGAACGGAGCGGCAAAGTTAACCGCTGCCTTATGATGGGGTCATATTTTAACCTGCCGGCAAGTTGCGATAGAATTATCGACTTTTTTATCGATCGACAAACAGCTGTGTCCAAAAAAAAATGTTTATAAAGAAACAAATTTTTTACATCCACGCAAAGGAAATCGAAGATTCAGGCGGTAAGTCAAGAAGACACAGTCGCGGCGATGTGGAACTTTCTGCAAAAAGTTTTTACCGCCACGCCGGCATATCCGAAATGGCACTAATGGCAAACTCACTTCCCGCTGTCTGCAAAATCGAAGGACCCAGCTGACCAATGTCACCACCAATTGCCTCATGCGATGTGGTATACCGATAGTGATCCAACCGCCGATACTTGTGCACCGTAATGAAAATATTACCCACACGCACGGCCAGCATCAGGAACGGTATTACCACAATGGCTCAACATGGTGGTGGGTATAACCACATAACCCAAGACGGAGCAACGAATAAATAATGCGAGAGAGTACAGGGAGAGTATTTATTATTTTACTGATCTGGATGATGCCAAATTTGTTCAACGATTCAGGTTAACAAACTCAGCATGTCAAATAGTTCTTGCTAGGATTAGAGATCAAATATCTTCGCTAAGTAACAGGTAAAACATTAACTTCAATTGCGATTCAATTTATTATGATTTGGATTGTTAACAGGAATCGTGGATTGTTGTCAGAGAGCGAACTTATGGTGACGCTGCGCTCTTATGCAAGTGGCTTCTTCCTTATCATTGCGGGCGACTTCTGTTGAGTCAGACTTCCTTCGGCAAACCGTGCAGTTAATCAAGATTCCCCCGCTATTGCATTACTGGCCATCACAAATAGACACTGACTGATTGATTTTTGCTAAAATTTTAGAAGTCAATTAAATATTTTTAAAGTATCATAAATAAAAACGTTCCTTCATTATCAACCACATTTTCCAATCCGGTGGCTGAGCTTGGGATCATGCCACGAATTTTTTGGAAACAGACAAGACTCCAGCGGTGCTGGGAATGCCGCCACAGTTCGAGAAGTCTCCCGCTTCTTAATTGCGAATTATTTTTGCGACCGTTTTTTTAAATTCTCGTACTAATCCCGTAAGTCTTCCCAAATGCGATGAAATCCAGCATGGCGGCAAACTGATCTCCAAGTCCAGGCCTTCTGCTTCCAGGTATCCGCATCCCTCTTTTTGTTCTCCAAAATGCATTTGTTTGACTCAAAATGTCAACAAGCAAATGTTTCTCAGCCGCAGAAAAGTTCTTCGCACTTTGCCTTTTTGGTGTTTCACATTGATTCATCATCGCAAGCAGTTTTATTTAATTATTTTGCCAAATAATTACCAGCGACAACAATAGCATTAAAAAAAGCCAAAACAAACAGCTGTTTCGTCGACAGTGTCAGGTCACACTTTTGCAGCGATAGCAATTAATCGTTATCGGGTGAACCTGCCGGTAAGTCTCGTTGAGAAACCAAAAGACTTAACCTCTGGTAATTCCGGCCGGCAAATTTGACCGGCCGGTACCTAACCGCAACTTTTGAGAAATTGGGCCTTAGAGATCAAAAAGCTTAAATTAGAAATATGACTCGAAATTGAGTCAAAACTGATGATAAAAACGGGCTATAAACGACTCTTTAAGAAAAATCTTTGTATTTCAGATTTTTTCTGAAGCCTAAGGTGTGGGTCAAGATTAGCGAAATGCAGTTTTGGTACCAGAAATAGTTGCAACAACAAGAATTCAGAGCGTTCTGTTAGTTTTTGGTGATTTTTATTTTATCTGCAACTAAGCATTGACCAATCTTTTGTATCATGAGTTAGGATAGAGCTCAGTCTCTTCGAGAATAATGCTTACCTATGTGGAATATTTCTTGATCCGAGATATAATGTTTCTTTATTTGCAGAGCACATAAGTAACTGTATGTCGTAAATTTGCAGTGATGTAGACGCTTATTTGATGTCACGTGGAAAAAAGTCAGAAAATAAAACACTTCTTCATTAAATATGTTTCTTAAACATAAAAGAGTGCTTCGCAAGATAGACATATTGGAACGGTGGGACAAAAATTAAACAGTATTTCCAGATCATTTTGTATTATCAAAAGTTGTGCTGGTGGCTGGAACCACGCAAGTAAGTTTTGAGAGCTTGTTTTCAGGAGTAAAATATAAAGTGAATACTCGCAGGAGTTGCTTCTACTATCAAACTCTAAATACTGTTATGCTATTTAGATATAATTAGAATCTCGATTAAACATTTGTTTCATGAAGGTACATAAAGTCTACTTGTGAAACAGGTGCCGAAAAATGTATCGATAACTTTTTATATAATTAATATTATATTAATTAAACATGACTTTTTTTTAAAAAATAAATAAAGTTACTGATATCAAATTGATACAACAATATTAATACAAAAAAAGTGTCAATCTGATACAAGTTAGTTTCAATTTAATATCCTCGAAATATCATTGTAATTCTTTCGAAATGATAAATTTCATAATTGGAGTAATAAGGAGAATTGCATACTCTTTTCGAATTGATGACTGAATAGTGACATTTTTATGACTAATATTTTTTCTCTATAGAGAATATATGAACTGTCTCTGAAGTTTTACACTTTTAGAGTTACCGCTTAAGGACTTTTTCAAAATACCAAATTCTTATACTGCCATCTCGGCTTTCATTTGAAATATTTTAATATTTAAAATTTGTTTGATTCGGAACAACTCTTTTACAATGTTTATCTGAGTACTTTAATACACTTAAAAAGTGAAATTAAATCTTTCCCAGAAGATTTTATTGCTTAGAATATATTCAAAATATATTCAGCATTATCAAATCGATTGAGCTAACAAATACATAAGCTACATTATTTACATCACATAACTTGTTAATATGTACAAATGATAGTGGATACATATGTTCTACGCAGTTTCCATTTTCAACTTTCTTTACACACCACTCACCGGCAATAGATGGCGCTGCAAATAAAGCTTTTCAAAAAGCTCACTCAATAAACGAACCCTCCTCTAATCAATTCAAGCTTTTATTGCAACGCCGAATCCATGATACAACTACCCACCCCAGCACAAAAATTGCCATAATCGCTATAATCTAAACTAAATTATAAAGTATTCATATTTAACCGTCTATTTTCCCATCTTCATGACAATCTAAACCAGCGTTGGTCAACGAGAGCGAGGCCAAAAAGTGTGAGTGTATTAGTGTGTGAAAAAAAAGCGCCGTGAATTGGCTTCAAAGGCTAGCCAGCGACTGAAAGGCTTTTTGCTCTTTTCTCCTCAGCTTCGGCATGCGTTCGGCTCGTATCCGTGTAAATAGCGAAATGTCTTCGCCCCCAGGGGGTTCTTGTGACCATCGCAAACCTAAACTCATATATGAATTCTAGCGAATTTCGTTTTTTTTTTTGAATCGATTGACCGACACGTTTCCTTCACCCGTCTTCAATTGCAATTACAATTCTGCAATTTTCACCCGTCAATTTATCCGCCTTTTTGGACTGTTCGATCTAACCATTTACGCGTCTACAATTGCGATCTATCACTCATTCGAAACTCATAAAATTGATCAGATTTCGCGATTTTTTGTGCCGTTCAGTCTACAATCAGGTATACTATTGCTATCTATCAAATTTATAATAATATGAACTCATACAATTTTGTAAATTTTGCGATTTTTTTGATAGTTTGGTCTACATCACCCTTTACTAATGCCATCTATCAAATCTTCAATATAATTTTAGGTTATATGAAAATTTTATTAAAATTATCCAGATGTTTGTAACGCATGGAAGGAAGGAAGCATCTCCGACCACACAAAGTATATATATTCTTGATCAGCATGACGAGCTGAGTTGATATAGCTATGTCCGTCTGTTTCTATGGTATCTCCTCCGTCAGTTTTTAAGCCAAACTTTTCACGAAGCCTTTTTGCACAAATACGCTGGACATTTGACGGAACCGGCCGGATCAGATGACTATAGCATATATGTAGCTGCCATAGGAACAATCGGTCGAAAAAGTAGTTTTAGTGAGAAAAACTTTTTTGTCTTCAACGCAAACGTTCCCAAATCTCTAATTTCTAAGTTTTCCATGATTTTACATAATTTCACCAAGTTTGATGAAATTGGACAACTATATAGTATAGCCTTACAAAATATAGGTCTGAAAAAAAGTCTTAGTAGAAAAAAACTTGTTTGTTTTCAATGCTATCGCTTCCAAACTTGTAACTGATCAATATTATATGCTACCACACAGTTCTGCCAAGTTTGATTTAAATCGGATGACTATAGCATATAGTTGCCATAGGAACTATCGGTCGAAAAAGTAGTTCAAATCAGAAAAAACTTTTTTGTTTTCAATGGTAGCGTCTTTATACCTTCCAGTTGTGAATATAATCAGTTTCCACACAATTTTGGGAAGTTTGGTCAAAATCGGATGAATATATCGTATAACAAACTGGCAAGCAAATGCTCAAATTAGTGGCGCCATCAAGCTGCAAGGGTATATAAACTTCGGTAGAGCCAAAGTTAGCTTTCCTCTATTTTTTAATTGTTCGATCCACACCTTCTACTAACCCGTCTACATTGCCATTTGCAAGCTTCGCAATATTTTGGACAGTTCAGTCTATCGTAAATACTCAAATGAAAATTTGGCAAGTTTCGTGGTTTTTTTTCTATTAAAACGTAGTCATTGGTAGTTAGTTATGGCAGCATTATACGTAATGGACATTGAACATTCATCCAGATTATTGGGCCAGCTATAGCCATATCATGTCGCCGGGTGAGGCGTACCAGTAGTATTTGTGGCTGCTGGTGCGGGGGAGGTTGTGGGTTCGATCCCGCCTCGGACCATCTAATAAGAAAAGTTTTTTCTTTATTTAGAAAAAAAATGCTTTTACACACCCGGTCATCTTCACCAGCTACTGGCGCCAGTAACTAGCCATGAAAAAACAAAAATTCTCTGACTATTGCCGTTCGGATTCAGCGTTAAACTGTAGGTTCCTTTCTCTTGTGCGAAAAATTATAAGCACACACGCCAAGAGATTAAGAGAAGCTTGGCCTTGGCCCCTCTTTGGGTTTGCTGTTTGAGCCAATTTTATATTTACATATAATAGCCATATCATACCTACATATATTGCTCGATTGCATTTTTCCCCAATGCGCCTAACCAACTTTTTCTAATGTAAATTACATTGTCATTATTATATTTACGCAATTGATGCGTACCTAAACTCACTGAACAATATCAATTACGCATACGCAGTATGTACCGCTGTGCCTTGACAAGGTAAATCACAGCATGATTGGAAAATTGCCGGTAAAAAAGGTCTCTTTCGTAGGAACAATCATGGAAAACAGATAATCAAAGCGATTTCTGAATGGGGCAGAAATTGAAATTGTGACAGTTGTGACTTGTTGGGAAAACTGACCACATGTCAATGCAAGGCAACTTCAAAGCGACGAAATGATGGACACTTAATTGTAATTGAGGCGAACAGTTTTACATTCATTTACATACGCATAACAGGCAAATGAACAAAACGTTTCTCTGACCTGTCGCGAATAATTTACCGGTCAGAGGGTTGCAAGACCAAAGGTGAATGCATTTATAAATGACAATTAGATATTTGTCGGCTGTTGGTACTGTCGTAGGGGGCGTAGTTGTTAAAGTTCGCCTACACAATAAGCCAGTTGACCCGTTCCGCAAAACACACAAATCAATCACACACTCACATAAAATGACAAATAGTTAATAGCTAAGCGAAAACATGACGTTGACCTCTCAAAACAGAAATTCCACTAGCAATTCGCACTTGTCTACGAAAAGGGTGCATGTTGGTAGTCCACATCTGTGGCTGAGAATAATAACAGGAAACAATGAACACTCAGGAAAATCTAATTGCAGAGTTCTTGGTCGGTAATTGGTTTTGTACTTAACATTATAAGTAAATTTTATTGTACTTTAATTAAGTACGAAACATTCTAGAATCGAAAATAGAGGAAAGTTAACTTCGGCTCGACCAAAGTATTTCTACCCTTGCAGCTTGTATAGTTTATTTAAATGAAGGTTTTAAATTATTTGCATTCAACAATTTAATTCTCGCCTTGAACAATCTTAGCCGAGTTAATCATCGTAGTCGATAGCATTGAAAACAAAAAGGGTTTACTTACTAAGATTTTTTTTCAGACGTACACTGAAAAAACAAGTGAGAAAGTCGCTCAAGCCCGACTATTTCGATTACCACTGCCTGACAAAGTATCAATTAAATTTAAGTTTACAGTGCAGCTTATTCTTAATAACAGTAATATGATTAGATAATTTCAACCGATTAGACTTTTAAGATTGGCGGTAAGGTTAGTTTTGAAAAGTGTTGCGTTCCTAATAGTTTTAAGATGGTGTGGAACCTGGTTCCAACAGCGAGCAGCAAAGACTTGCAAAGACACAGAAATGTGTTTCTGAACAGGCCAGGTTTAATCTTGGATAAATTAAATTATTAGCTCTCGCGGATGAGGCGAATTCTAATTTTTCATATAAATACTGTGGTTCACGAGTAACAATGATTTAATGGACAAAAATTAGAGTTCTAAGCTTAATCCAGGAATCAAGAGACAGGTCGAATATTGGGTTGGCAAATGTGGTTATACGCTCACAGAGCTTGCGGTCAAAGCAAAGATTTATAGATATTATAGATAACGCATGTGAAAGAAAAATCGATTGTTCTTGGGAGCTGTTATTGGATCCCCAAAAAAAAAGCAGCTGGATTATATCAATGTTCTTTTTGTACACGACGGGTTAAATCCCAAACAATTCTCCTTTGCCCAGGTGCATAATTTGACTTAGTTTTCATTGCATAATCTGACACAGTCAACGATTTCACTCAGCGGACAACTAACATACAACTGAACATCATCAGCATACATATGGACGGCACAATTACTCAAATTATCAGGTAGGTAATTTATATATAAAAACACAGAGAAAAAAAAGTTCAAATTCATATTGATATTCGCAGGTTAATATAAACTTTTAAAAATATCATTTTTTTCATTCGAATTCAGAATTCGAAAAACGCAAAGCGACGGCATGCTTATACAGAGTATGATAATGTAGCCGGGTATGGTGCAGCGTGTAGTGTTTTAGCCTGCTGTGCGGGAGACGTGGCTTCAATCCCGCCTCGCAACAGTTTTTTTTTTTTTATTATGTGTTCGAAAATTTCTTACATATAATATTGTGGTTCACATTGTCAAGGATATCTTCGACTATATTTACGATGGCAGTTGTACAGCTACGGTTCATTTTGAAATCCGACTGCTTCAGACTCATGAGAGAGCTGGAATCCAGAAATGCTTGCATTTGCTTGGTAATTATTTGCTCGAAGGAATTTGATAAAAGCAGAAGGATTTAAATAGGTCTGAAATCACCATTCGATTTGGGTGTTGGAATTACTTTTGCGGCTTTCCACCTGTTTGGGAAAATGGATGTAGTAAGAGCTTTGTTAAATATATGGGTGATGGGCTTAATAAGCATTAGCAATAGAATTTTCAAAAATTTTGGGTTTAATTTGTCCAGACCTTTTGCATCAGATTTAAAATTTAATATACTTTCTAGAACATCGCAAGAACGGGCACACATTAAGTGGTGCACATGTATTGAGTAGAATGTCAAAGTTGAAGTGAAATACTGCAAGGTTGTAAATGGGGGTTCAACCACATTTACTAAATTCAAGCGCTAGTTTCGCATAATCAATATTTTTTGGGTCTCTATATTGATAGGAATGGTCAGTATGATCTAGGGCTAACTCATAAGTCAGAAAGATAAGATCGTGCTTCGAAAAAGCTGGTGCTGAGACCTGAACCACAAATTAGAACTTTGCTGGGATCGCTGACAAAGAAGACATCTAACAGGGTGTTAGAATTATTTGTGAAGTGTGTGAGTACGGAACTATTGACTACATTTAATCCAAGAAATTCTTTATCTAGTTGGAGGAGAATTTCATTAAGCAAGTTACTGTTCATGTCACCAGTCAATATGACATCGGAATAAGCTATGGAAATATCCGAATGTACATATGTATTAGGAAAAGTTCAGCTCGACATAAAAATCCTACCCTTCCACGAGATGTAACTGAGCACTTAGAATTATTGAATTAACATACATATATAATATATACTAGCATATAACCCGTCGCGCCTCGCTGCGCCGCCATCAGAAGAGCCTTTATCAGTGTGGAACCAATATCCCACGTGCATACATACCACCCACATCCCACCCACATACCACCCACTTTCCACCCACTTGCCACACACTTCCCAGCCACATCGCACCGACTTCCCATCCACTAACCACCCACTTCCCACCCACTTCCCTCCCACTTCCCTCCCACATCCCCCCACTTCCCACCCACATACCACCCACATCACACCGACTTACCACCCACTTCCTACCCACATCCCACCCATATGCCACCCACTTCCCAATCACTTACCACCCACATCCCACCCACTTACCCCCCACATGTTACCCACTTCCCACCCATTCACCATACACTTACCACCTACTTCCAAACCACCCTATTCCCACTCACATCCCACCCGCTTACAACGCACATCTCACCCACTTACCACCCCCTTCCCACCCACATCCGACCACATCCCACCCACTACCCACCCACTCACCACCCACTTACCACCTACTTCCATACCACTAACCACCATTTTCTCACCCACTTTCCACCCACTTTCCACCCACTTCCCACCTACTTTCCACCTACTTCCCTCCAACATCCCACCCACTTCCAACCCACTCACCCCCCACTTCCCACCTACTAACCACCCACTAATTAACCACAACCCACAAACTTCCCTCCCATATCTCACTCACTTCCCACCCACCTACTTGCCACCCACTTCCCATCCACCAACCACCCACATCTCACAAATATCCCACCCACTTCACAGTGGGCATCCCGGCGGTATTTTCAACATCGGAAACAGAAATCTCAAAAGAATTCGAATTTAAACACTACAAACCAAGTTTCAAGCCCATCGGATGAAAAAAAGTTTTTTGCATGCTGAATTTTCTGAAAATTTTCATTGTGGTCGCATTTTCAGAAATCGGGAAAACGCGTGTCGAACTATTTCAAATTAATCTGATGAAAACAAAAGGATTTTTACTTACAAACTTTTCCGAAAACCCCGTCTTAGTACTCACTTTCAGCTCTAATGGAAACTCCTATTCAAGTTTCAGCCTTCTATCTCTTACCGTTCGCTCTCTGCGTTGATTGCCAATCAGTCAGTCAGTGAATCAGTCAGGACAAACTCGCTTATATATACAGTAGAAGATAGATGTTTGGATCACTTATTAATTTATTGAATAAACTTTAACTATTGAATTTTATATTTGGAAATGCGTCTAATTTTTTGTAAGTCATACGACATTTCCAGCGGCATGATCCGCAGCTGATGCTGGTAGAGGTGCCACCCAATTAAAGGCATGTCCCCCAGTTGGTGGGGTTGTCAAGGTCTCCACTTGTCTGCTCAGGGTGGCCATTGCCGTCGGTGTTGCGCTGGTGGATGCAATACGCGGTACTGGCCGCAACACATTGGGATTGGGTCATTTAACAGGCAATGGGGGCAATAAATTTTGGGCCACATTTGTCAATTGCCTCAGATGATTCGCATTGACGTACTGAAAAGCCGACGCGCGTTCCAAGTGCTGGGAGAGATAAAATTCACCCAGTGAGTAGAAACGCCGTTGATCGAAGGGTTGAAATGGAAAGCCGGCAAACCGTTGTCCACTTGCATTTGCATAGTTTTTTGGCGAAGGTGTGGGATAAATGGGTAGGCAAGACTGCTGTGGGCGTGGCAATGACGCATAGGGGGTGACAGCGCCGAGAGGCTGAGAAGGCGACTGCTGAATTTGATGATGATGCTGTGGCTGTTGGGCCTTAAAAAATTCCAAATTTTTGAGATTCTCCAGCATTTGATGTGAGGCTTGATGCTTCTTTAAATAGGCATGCCTGCAAGGGAGACGGTAGGAGATGGTGGGATGGACTTGAGGATGATTGAAAAAGGCTTACCGTCGAAACGTCTTGCCGCATTCAGGGCAAGCATAAATACTCTCATTGCCATCTTCAGTGGCTCTATCGGAATCGTCACTGGCATTTGAAGTCTCATTGGTGCTGTTGCTTCGCTTCTTGCAGGGCTGACCGTTTGCACTGGATATGTCCGTCGTCTTGGGCTTATGCCAACGTCGATGCGAAGCCAAGTTAGCGGGGCAATTAAATACCTATTGGAAAAACCAACAAATCCGTGCTTCAGTATAGTTTGTAATAAAGTGGACCAAGCCTACCTTCTCGCACTCAGAGCACTTGTACTCAATGTGGACAATGCGTGGACAACGGTGCTGGGCCAGCATAAAAGCATCATCATAGACGGTGCGACAAAGCTGACACAAATAGTCGCCAATCTTATTATCGATGCTAGCCAAAATAGCCTTCGCCTCTTCTGTGATTTCCACCACATTGAAAGCCGGATCAATGTCACCTTTGCGCACGACTAGCTCTTCATCATCTCGAAGCTTCCGTATAATGGTACCAGACACTGGACTGATGGTCTCCTCATCAATTGCCGTGTGCTTCCGAAGTTTAGTTCGTTTCCGTTCAGTGCGCTCCTTGTGGGGACGTGGCGGCGCAAGTGGTGGTGGTAGAAGTATGGGAGTATTAGCTCTCCTTTCCATACCGCCGCCGCCGCTTAAGTCCGTGTAGGTTTTCTCACTGTCACTCTGAAGGAACTCACTGCTGTCGGATCCCTCCGTTGCCTGTTCTTCGAAATTTCGTTCAAACAATTTAGCCAAACCATCCACCGCCTGGTTGTGCAGCTCCTCGTCCTCATACAACAGCTCATTACGTTTGAGTGCTTTGGTCTCCGTCAGATGTGCGTGCAAACTTAACGAAAGACCATGCTCGTCGTCATCGTTGCCCAGTACATCCACAAAAACTTCTTCTTCATCGCAGGCTGTCGCATCATTATTTTCCACATCGACTGGAACCCGCAGCGATTCATCGTCGCATTCGTGGCCTTCCTCAATGTCCGTGGCACTCCCAATGTAGTCATGGGAACTGACAACTGTTTCATCTTCATCCTCGGTCAACACAATTGTCTCATCATCCACATAGATGGGGGTGGTGGAAGCGGTCACGCTCGATTGACTTGCCGGAATTTGCTCAAAGCTATTTTTGATCCCTTGAAAATTACTTTTATTATAGGACGTTCCCACAAAGTCGCGCAAGTTATAGCAGTTGCCCTCCAATGGGGGTTGGGGTTGGAGCTGTTGCTGGTGAAAGTAGCCGGTGGCTGGTTGCATGTCCAGTGCTGCATGGGACGTCGTTGGCCCTGGTGTCGCCATGTGCGGCCGCCACAGGTAATTCTCCTCGGACATTAATCTCTGGCGCTTGCGGGGCGGCGAGGGCGTTGATGGCGGCGTAATTGGCACTAGGTTTGTCGATGCACGCAGCGACAGATCCAATGGCGACAGCAGCGAAACCGTTGGATGTTGACTAAATTGCGGAAATGTTTCGTTGATTGCTGGTAATGTGCGGCTCTCGGCGTAATGTGATGGGTGCGGTTGCTGCTGGTGAGGATGTAAATGCGGTTTTGAATGCGACTGGGTATTCATGTTAATCATAATTTCGGGAATATTGTAGCCCTCTGCTTTGTGATCTGTTGAGAAAGCTCTATTCGGGTTACATTTACGAAGTTGATTTCGGCTTAGTTCCAGCTGTTTGTTTGGTTAGAATCTGGAAAATTTATGTTTATTTTTTAATGTTTTAATGTTTTGGAAAAAATTTTTTAAAAAATTCAATGGCTACAAAACGGTCCAGAAAACTACCCCAAAGAACTGGTTCGGCTCGGGTTTTTTTTGGGTACATTCGGACAATGAGTCGAACTTAAGTTAAGCGAGTACACGCCCTGTCCGACTTCGACATACCCGTTATTCAGGGGAAGAAATGCTTATCATCCTTCATTTATGTTAATTTACAGAGCATTAACAGTAATGTTTACATATTAACATTGTGTTAGCAGACAGCGAATGCTATCAAATATTACGTAGAAAACTAAAAATAGGAAACTAAAATTGGGAATTATTATTAAGGAAGCAAAATCATGGAACAATAAAAACCGGATATAAAAAACTGGGAGATCCAAAATTAGGAAAAGAAACATGGGAGATCAAAAATTAGAAACAAACGAGAGCGTAAGTTAAAGTCGGCTCTAACCGTCTTCGATATACCCGTTACTCATGGAAATGAAATGCTTAATAGCCTTCCTGAGTGCCTGAGGTGGGACAGCCGAAAAGTATGAGACATTTTTTTAACTCGGCTATTTATCACCCGATCTTGATGAGAATAGATTCATTGCTTATACATGTTGCGAATATAAATGTACGTTTTAAATTTGAGATCGATATCTTAAAAATTGTGATAGTTATTCAACATTTTTTATTGTGGGGGCGGGGGTGGGCGTGTTAAAAATTTAAATAAACTTGATCTGCGTGTAGACAATAGGAGTCTACATTTCAAATTTGGTAGCTCTAACTCTTCTAGTCTCTGAGATCTAGGTGTTCATACAGACAGACGGACGAACGGACAGGCGGACTTGGCTCTATCGACTCGGCTGTTGATACTGATCAAGAATATATATATTATACTTTATGTGGTCGGAAATGATTCCTTCTGCCTGTTACATACATTTGCACGACTTTAATATACCCTTTTCCTACTTTTTCAGAACTATATTTTATATGGCAGCTATACTATATAGTTGAGCGATTTTCATCAAACTTGGTGGAATTATGTAAAAGCATAGAAAACTTACGAGGTTTGGGTATAAAACTAAAACTTCTTATTCTACCGATAGTTCCTATGGCAGCTATATGATATAGTCATCCGATCCGGCCGGTTCCGACAAATGTGCAGCGTCTTTGTACCAAAAGACTTCATGCAAAGTTTGGTTAAGATAGCTTTAAAACTGACAGAGGAGATAGCATAGAAACAGACGGACGGACGGACATGGCTATGTCAACTCTGCTCGTCATGCTGATCTAGAATATATATATACGTTATGTGGTCGGACAACTGCAGGATATGTAAGGAATCTGGAGTCGTCGAAACTCTGGAACACCTCATCTGCAGCTGCCCAGTGATCGCTAAGTCAAGATTAGAACATCTGCACTCCCCAAGTCTCACATCTCTTGAAGAGGCGGCAAGGAAGTCTCTCAAACAATTATTGGCATTTGCCAAAACGTCAAAGATCCTCTTGGATTTCTAATGGTACCCAGAAAAACCACCCGGCCTCACTAAGGACTGTAAGTTCTTCTCTCGGAGCTATTTACTACCTACCTATGTGGTCGGAGATGCTTTCTTATATGCGTTACAAACATCTGGACAATTTTAATATACCCTCTACAATGGTAGACAAAATTAGTTTTTTTCATTTAGTCTATTTTTCTTTCCTTTTTTTGGGTTGATGTGGGTGGTAAGGAGATAGGTTTGGAGCTGTGTAAGCATGCCAATTCCATGATTTCTTACCTATAAGAATTTTCAAAAGCTGCGACCAAAGTTTCACTCTTATATCTTTTCTGAATGTATTTTTGGCCGCCAACTCCATACAAGACCGACCACTGTGCGAGAGTTCCAACCCGTGTAAAGTCTAAGCTTCGTTTCGCGGACCGGTTCCTGGAACCCTTGGTTTGCTTGAACATAAAAAAAGTTTTTCGAACGTGGAATTGATTCGTGTTCTGGTAAAAGTAAAACAAAAGACTTTTGCGGACTCAAAAAATTGGCATTTTGGCTATTGAAATTAAAAGTAAATAGCAAATTTGGCATTAAAAAATATATGCTACCCACAAAATGAAAATAAATTACAATTCTTTGGTCAATTTAAGAGGTTTTTGTACCCTAAAATACTACAGACGGACTTTATTTTATTTTTCAATCATAAATTGTACGAACACTTTAAATTTCTTACAGGCCAGCAAAAGCGAAAATTAAAACGCAAAAAAATCGTGTTCTGAATTCCATATTGCGAAAGGTCCGACCAGTTCGATAGACACTTATCAATCGATAGTTGTCTATCGTTAGTCAAAAGGTCGTCACTCCATTTAATAGTGATAATTTCGTACAAAAAAAATCGAGTTGATTTCGCTTGTGACCAATAATTTGAATGCGATGGTATCTCGGGAGATACAATTTGGCCGATTGTATTTCGCAATAATTATACTCTGTACCGAAGGTACATAGAGTAAATTAAGTTTGTGCAAAAGTATGTAACAGCCAGAAGGAATCATCTCTGACCCTATAAAGTATATATATTCTTGATCAGCGTCAACAGCCGAGTCGATAAAGCCATGTCCGTCTGTCCGTCCGTCCGTCCGTCCGTATGAACGAAGAGATCTCAGAGATGGTAAGAGATAGAGGTTTGACATGTGTGGGACATATATTTATTATACTTGCAGGTAGATCAAGTTTATTTTCAATTTTTCCACGCCCTCTCCCGCCCCCGCAATTTGAAAAAAAACGTTATATCTCCCACAGTTTTGACGATAGATTGTTCGTAACTTCTAGAGATATCTAGTTGTCAAAATTATTTATCGATTTGCTGAAGGAGTGATAAAGATCGGATGAACGACACACAAGTTATGAGCAAAAAAAAAAGTTAACCGGCAACCCCCCACCCCCGTCGCCGTTCCCGCCAACCACCGCTGTATTCAAACAACCACAATTTTTGGGAGAGAGAGAGAGAGAGAGAGAGAGAGAAACTTAGAGATAAGCGTATAATAAAAATATTGCACGATAACCGCGTGACTCCTTGGATGTATTATAATAATATAGTCGGGAGCAAACGAACTGGTACAGAGTATGATATAGTCGGGTGTGACCGACTTTCGCACTTGTTTTTAAATTTAATTTGTTAATTTGTTGTTCCTACAAATGTTTGCAATTGGGAGCCGTCAATTATCATAACGCGCGGTATTTTGTGTATTTGTTTATTGTTTTCATAAACTTTTCTTCTTCGCAATCAGACGTTAAGTCACTTAAACTTGAATTTTGAAAACTCTCATTAAGAATTTCTTTTTGGACCTTCAGCATGTCTGTAATGTGCTTCTTTGATACTGTTTTTTGGTCAGAAGTAAACTTACTTTGAAATCTTGGGTCTAAGAACACTGCAGCCATCGTTTATCGAGGCACTTAGAAAATAATAAACAATGTGTTCCATAGCGTCACGCAGCCTAGCACTAGTTTTTTCAATTTTTCTATATGCTTTCTATATATTTCATATAGTGTGAGTACGAAGTTTCTTACGAAGTGTGCGAACTGTACTTATGTCAAACTGAAATTCCTTAAAAAAATCGTTAACTACTAAATTTAGCACAACGAACTGTTATTATAGAGTCCTCTAGGGAATCTATTAAGGTGGGAGCCTGCTTTAGAGGCTTCAAAAAATCGAATTTTTTTATGCATAAATGTCTACCCAAACTATCCAAGAATGTGTCCCTAAAATTTCAGAAGCAAATTCAAAATATTTTTATAGTTACAGGAGAAATAGTGAGCAAGCGTCGAGATTTTTTATATACGATTTTTTATATACGAAAACTTTGACGTGCGATTTCTCGGTTTTTAATTTTTACGATTTACGAAACGAGACAAAATTTATTATATTCGGAATTAAATTCTCTTCTAGTTGAACCTAAAAAACCTTAAGAAAGTTGTGATTAACCCACTTTTTAAACAATCTGAAGTCAATTTTTTTTTTAATTTGCAAAAAAATTTTGAATTTCTCACTTTTTGTTCAATTTTGTTGGTTTAACTAGAAGCTATACTATTGAAAATAGAAAATTTTTTGGGTTTTTTTGTGCCAGATGGAAATTGCGACCTGCATCTTTCCCGCCGCACGACACATGCACAATCGAGGAAAATGCTTGTACCAGGCATAATATGACATATATTTTAATGAAAAAATTTAAGAAGACTGTTGAAATATTTACTAATAAAACCTGAAAGTTTCGTTTCATTCGAATATTTCTTTCCTTCCCAAAAAAGTCCTCGGAAAAATCGATTTTCTGAAGCTTCTAAAGCAGGCTCCCCCCTTAAGGTAACATGGTCATTGTCCAAATCAAGATATGCTTTTGATTCACATGAGCAACCTTCATCAACATTGCATTCTTCATAGTTGCATTAGTTCTGCTCTGCAGTTATCATTTAAAAGTACTCCGGCTTGAACGATATTCGCTTCATTATTGACGATGATAGTATAAATCTGACCTAGCGAAATATCGTAGGATTGGAGAGCTTCTTGCATGATTGCAGCTAGATTTCCTGGAATTTCTATATTTCACTGTATGTGTCGTTGGAATCACTACTTAATTTTGTGAACCGCACCTAATTATTCTAAAAAGAGGTCCGGTTCGGGTTCTGGTTCAAGGAGTCCAAAATATTAGGGGTTTGGTCCGGTTCGTCGGACCCAAAAAACCTGAACAGAACCGGTTCTTATGGGTTCGGTTCCTTGATCTAAAGTCGTGCAAATGTATGTAAAGGGAAGAAAACATTTTCAACCATATAAAGTATATGGGCATTTATCAAATGACGAATGCGACATTCGTACGCATTCAAAGTGAAGATAAGTATATGCCAAAACATTATTTTATTTTGACAAGAGACGAAACTTATAGCTCTATAGCACTATAATTGGTGCTAAAGTTGATTTTGAGCAATTGTTCGTTTTCAAGATAATTACAAAAAACCAATGCATTCGCATGCGACAAAAACAGAAGTCACTTTCAAGGCGAGCAGTTCAAACACTGATTTCAGCGGATCCTGAAGGAATAAAATATTATGCACTGATGTATCTTAAAAATGTTTTTATTTGATTCAAAAATATTAAGTAGTTTATTATACCCTTGCAAAGGGTATTATAATTTTGCCCAGAAGTTTGCAACGCATAGAAATAATCATTTCCGACCCCATAAACCATATATATTCTTGATCAGGGCGACGAGCTGAGTCGATTGAGCTTTGTCCGTCCGTCTGTCTGTCTGTCAGTCTGTTTCTACGCAAACTAGTCTCTCAGTTTTAAAGCTATCGAGCTAAAATTTTCCACAGAGTCTTCTATTTACTGCACGCTGCTAATATGTCGGAACCGACCGGATCGGATGACTATATCTTATAGCTGCCATAGGAAGCATCGGTCGGAAAATGAGTCTTAGTGAGAAAAACTTTTTTGTTTTCACTGTTAGCGTCCTCAAGCTCGGCTATTATTAATATTAAATGCTTTCAAAGAGATTTGCAAATTTTGGTTAAAATCGGAAGACTGTATCTTATAGCTGCCATAGGACCGATCGGTCGGAAAATGGGTCTTAGTGAAAAAACTTTTTTGTTTTTAAGTAGATCGTTCTTAAGGTCGGTGATTATTAATATTAAACGCTTTCAAACTAATTTGAAAAAGTTGATCTTCATCGGGTGACTATATCTTATAGTTGCCATAGGACCGATCGGTCGAAAATGAGTCTTAGTAAGAAATATTTTTTTTTATTATTTTGTTAACGTCCTTAAACTCGCTGATGACTTATTTAATATGCTTTCAAATAGATTCGCAAAATTGGGTCGAAATCGGATGACTATATCTTAAGGCTGCCATAGGGCCGATTGGTCGGAAATTGAGTCTTAGTGGGAAAACTTTTTTGTTTTCAATTTTATCGTTCTTAAACTCGCCGTTTGTTAATTTGATATGTTTTCAAAAAGATTCGCGAAATTTGGTCGTTTTAGTTACAAAAATTTTTGATTTTTATGTAATCGTTCTTAAACTGTGACATTTGCATTTGCAAGGGGTTAAAAACTTCGGCACAGACGAAGTTAGCTTGGCCTTCTCGTTTTTTATTTAATTTTAATCAGTTTCGCACGCGACATTTTGTTCCATCATACTTTTTATGTGGTTTCGATTATAATGAGAAGAAAAACTTTAAGTTTATTGCAATCACATAGTTTCTCATGGTTTCTTGTGCATTCTATTTTGAACATTTGTTCCCTCAGAAAGATTTTAGATAGCAGAAGTATAAGAAATCTAAAGGCACTTTTATCAAAAACAAGTGCAAAATTAATGTCCAAATCCGTAAATTTGAATATTTCGAAATGTGCTATGTAGAAATGTAAGATTGGCTTTCATTAATGCAATTTGACTGTTTCCCCATGAAAATTAGATAAAACATAGTGTTTTGAACCACTTTTAAATTTTTGGCTGCGGTTGACATTTCTATGGAAATGCCCATATATATTTTTGATCAGCATCAACTTCCGAGTCGATAATATTAATATACGAGTTTAAAAATGTTGCATACTTTTCGGCTTTCCCATAAACCCCTCAGGAACACAGGACTCCCCTGAGTAACGGGTATATCGACATTGTCCCTCTATCCGTCTGCATGTCTTTTTGTTTCTATGCAAACTAGTCTCGTAGTTTTTAAGCGATTGAGCTGAAATCGCACAGATTCGATTTCGGATCAACTATATCTTTTAGTTGCCATAAGATCAAACAGTCGAAAATTGTGTTTTTTTTTTGGTTGTTTTTTAAGACCTCTTATTAAATTTTTAGAACAGTGGTGTCACGAACAACGCTCAACATGAGGAACAAGCAAACGAATAAATGCCTTGTGAGAGAACAAAAGGCGAACACGCGCATCGTAAAACGCAAGCCGCCGAGCGTGCAATTTATAGAACTCACGTACTCTCTCTCTCTATACGTGTGTCTTCTGCAACGCCGGCAGAATTATGAGTTCCTATTTCATGGGGTAGGCTTTTGCCATTTTAGACATTTTGTATATGAAACGACTTTTCGAGAAGCATTTAACAGTTATGCAAGTAGTGCACCTGCAGTGTGAGTGAAAAAAAATGTTGTAAAATGTACCCTTATGCCCTAATTATAATCGGCGTTTGAGTACTTGCATTATTTTTGATTTTTAGGTTTATTTCTAGAAAGAACATGTAAACATATAACAATTTATGATGATTCAAGTAACTTCTCTACAGTTCCTATGCAGATTTTGAATGTGAATCTAGTTTTCCTTCCATAAATATAAATATGTATAATTCTTTTAAACAGGCAGTCTTAAAGCAAGTGAGCGATATATTCAAATTTATGTGAACAACAGCGAAAATTAAGCTGTATATTTTTTACGATTTCGGACTAAGATTAGAGGACTAAGCTGAAATGGGATATAGAACGTCCATAAAAAATAATTTTTTACTTCCCATTGGGACTTTTACCGAAGTAACCTAGGTCAATTTAGCGGCGAGCTAGGTCAGCGGTTTCAACAAAAAATAGCAGCACTAGAAAATCGATTTAATAACAAAGACGCAGTTGGAAAGCTGTCCACCTATTGCTGGTCTCTAAAGCCAGAAACAGCGGTTCCGACATATTAGCAGCGTGCAGCCAAAAAAAGACTCTGTGCAAAATTTCAGATCGATAGCTTCAAAACTGACGGACTTGTGCGCGTAGAAACAGACAGACGGACGTCATGCTGATCAAGAATAAACACTTGGAGAAAACTAGAACGAATTGTTTGAGTAAGAATGCTCTGGAATATATGTAATATTATTCGATTCGAGAGAGCATGCGCAGTGTGTCGTCAGATGCGTACAAATACCAGCTGCGTTCATTTTTATACACGTTACTCGTAGAGTAATAAGGGTATACTAAAGTCGTGCAAAAATATGTAACTGGCAGAAGGAAACATTTCCGATCATATAATGTATATATATTCTTGATCAGCATTAACAGCCGAGTCGATATGGCCACCTCCGTCTGTCCGTCCGTCTGTCTGTATGAACACCTAGATCTCAGAGACGCTAGAAGAGCTGTAGCAACCAAATTTGAAATGTAGACTCCTATTGTCTGCACGCAGATCAAGTTTATTTCATATTTTTGCCACGCCCACCCCGCCCCCATAATAAAAATTTTTGAATAACTTTCACGATTTTTAAGATATCGATCTCAAAGTTAAAACGTACATTTATATTCGCAACGTTTAGCTTATGGATGACAGTTGAGTGGGCTAAGCTGCCCGTCGTCTGTGTGTATTTCAGTCTTCGAGGTACCGAGTTCTCAAGTCCTAGTAAAGTAAGTAAAAACAAAAGATGGTCAATCCCGACTGTAACATACTCTGTACCGGCAGTAGCAGCTGAAAGCAGCACTGTAGCTGCGTTGCGGCCGCGAATATTCTTTTGGACATAGATTGAGTATCGTTCATTCCGTCTTTATCATTCCTTCGGCAAATCGATAATTAATATTGATTACTAAATATCTCTTGAAGGTACGAGCCACGTTTTTCCGAATTGCGGGGTAGGGAGGGAGGGGGCGTGGTAAAAACTGAAAATAAACTTGATCTGCCTGCAGGTATAAGAAAACTATGTCCCATACATGTCAAGCCTCTATCTCTTACCATCTTTGAGATTTGTGCGTTCATACAGACGGACAGACAGACAGACAGATGGACACGAAGGCATGGCTTTATCGGCTCGGCTGTTGATGCTAATCAAGAATATATATACTTTAAAGGGCTGGAAATGATTCTACATCGACTTCAATTTTTATTGCTGCTTATGCAATGCACCGAGTATCTGATTTCAGATAACTTTACAACAATTCATTAATATGTCTTGTGGTATAAACAATTGAGTCACCATTGCTCTGAAAATGTGTACGACTCACTTGTTTTAGGACTTAATGAAACTCTGCGAACCATCAACTTTTCATTTTGTTGCTTAATTTTTAAATTCCTGAATCTTGTGCGAGGAATCTCGTAATGAGTTCCATTTTATGATAAGAGCAATGCTGGGAGCTATTAAAAATGAAATGATCAACCACATGAAACTGAGTAACGAAGAGAATAAGCAACTTAACTTGTCTAATGTGGGTTTGAGGTTTTCTGAATTTGCAGATAATTCACCAAAGTGCACTGATGTCATTTCGGATGAATATTAATATTCTAATATTAACGTTTTGAAAAATTCCTTGAACATTCCTCTGAAACAAGAACTTGATGGACAAGCTTTAAATGTGGCAATATCGGCCACTAGCGAGAGGGTGTTCTCTGCGTCCAGTAGAATATTGGAAGAAAGACGCACTAGGCCACTATGCGAACATTTGGAAAAGATTATTTTCCTTAATTAAAATAACTTAGAAATTACGAACAGTTGTTATACTCTGTACCGAACATACACGGAGTATATTAAGTTTGTGCAAAAGTTTGTAACAGCTAGAAGAAATCATTTCCTACCCTTTCTATACTTATAAATCTGTAGGCACGACTGACTGACTGATTATCAACCCACAGCGAATACCGCTTACCCTAGAAATGTAAGATTTGGCATAGACTTTCGTTTAGTTATGCAGGCGAGCACTATCTAAGAAAATTTGGAAAATTTGTGCGCGAAGTGGGTGTCAATGCCAATAAAAGTTTTCCTAAGAGCGCGAGAGAGAGTGAGCGTGAGAGAGTGCTTTGCTTTGTTGTTGCCCATAATACAACTATAACAGGTATGGCGCTCAGCTAACATTCTGAACTAAGCTCTTTTCCTTAGAGCTCGAGAGAGAACTGAAGACTGAGCGCGAGAGTAAACGCAAACGTTACAAACACAGAAATGTTGTATGAGAGTGTGAGGAAATAAAAATAGAAGCAGTTACAGATTTACATACATTTACGGGGCGGTGAAGTGGGGTCGAAGGGTGGGATGAGGGAGAACAGGGGGAACAGAAAGAACAAAGAGAGAAAAGCAAATTTGAAATGAATATAAATTGAAGAGTGGCTGCCTTGAGGTCAAGTTGTGATTTCAGTGCGTCCCATGACAACCACTCTTTTTATACACTTAAAAAGTGTACCACATAAAGTATATTTATTCATGATCAGCATAACGAGCTTCGTCGATTAAGCTTTGTCCGACCGTCTGTCCGTCCGTCTGTTTCTACGCGAACTAGTACCTCAGTTTAGAAGCTATCGTGCTGAAATTTTGAACAGAGTCTTCTTTTTACTGCACGCTGCTATGTCGGAACCGACCGGATCGAATGACTACTTCTTATAGCTGCCATAGCGCTCTCTTAAGCAGATCTGCGAAGTTTGGTCAAAATCGCTATCCGTTAAAGCGAACTTTGTCTGTGAAGCTAGCTTTGCTTTCTCGTTATTAACTTTAACCACCTTTCACAACTTTGTAAATTCTGAAAAAAATACAGAAATCGTATCTAGTAATGGCAATTGGACATATAAAAAATAGGGGAAAGCTAACTTCGGCTCGACCGAAGTTTATATACCCTTGTATCTTGTTTAATTTATATAAATTAAGGTTTTAAATGTTTTTCGTCGAACATTCTTAGCTGAGTTATTTTCCAAACTCAGCAATAGATGCAGCCACTATTTTGAGCATTTGCTTGCCAGTTTGTTATATGGCAGCTATACGATATATTCATCAGATTCGGATCAAACTCGTCAAAATTGTGTGGAAACCGATAATATTCATAACTGGAAAGCTTAAAGACGCTACCATTGAAAGCAAAAAAGTTTTTCTTACTAGAACGACTTTTTCAACCGATCGTTCCTATGGCAGCTATATGCTATAGTCATCCGATTTGAATTTAACTTGGCAGAATTGTGTAGTAGCATATAGTATTGATCACTAACAAGTTTGAGAGAGATAGCATTAAAAACAAAAAAGTTTTTCCTACTAAGACTTTTTCTCTGAACTAACTTTTGTATGGCAGCTATACTATATAGTTGTCAGATTTTCATCAAACTTGGTGGAATTATGTTAAATCATAGAAAACTGAAAAATCAATTGAAAACAAAAAAGTTTTTCTCACTAAAACTAGTTTTTTGACCAATCGTTCCTATGGCACCTATATGCTATAGTCATCCGATCTGGCCGGTTCCGACAAATGTGCAGCGTATTTATACCAAAACACTTCGTGCAAAGTTTGGTTAAGAGGAGGAGATAGCATAGAAACAGACCGACAAACGGACAGACGGACAAGGTTATATCAACTCAGCTCGTCATGCTGATCAAGAATATATTTACTTAATGTGGTCGGAGATGCTTCCTTCTATGCGTTTCAAACATCTCGACAATGTTAATATACCCTCTACAAGCGTATAAAAATGGTATATGGGCATTTCCACAGAAAAGTCCACCGAGACCAAAAAATGAAAAGTACTTAAAAACACTATTTTTTATCATTTTTTCATGGGAAAATAATCAAAACGAACTAGTAAGAGCCAATCTTCAATATATTCATAACCCATTTCGAGATTGTCAAATGCAAAGTCGCGCAAGCGCCATTTTCCTCATTTGACTACATTTTGTTGTCATAAAAATGCCCTTAGATTGCATTGATTTTTGGTCTCTAAACTATTTTTAAGGGTACAAAGAGTTACAAAATAATGCAGAAGACACCATAAGAAACAATATGATTGCAATTAACTGTAAGTTTCTGCTTTATTTATTACCAAAAGCAACATAAATATAATGAGGAAATTTACCTAACGTAACGTCAGATAACGTCACGTCAGATACTTATGCAAATAAAAAAAAATTGGTCAAACATTTTTGAATAAGATAACCTGGGAAATAAACTTGAATCATTTCAAATCATACTAAAAAAAAATTGTATACAAAAAGCTTTGCCCAATCCGCAGAATTTTACATTTTTCTAAAACAAGTCAAAACCCACTTCCGTTTTATGTAACGTCAAGCCAGCATATATGATTGCTTATATATGTAGCTCCTTATGATCGATTGATGTCATTGTTTTTGCTTATTATAGTGCTACTTAATTACTACCCAAATATAGAGCAATCTGTTTAAAAATCCAAGATTTTCATATTTTTCAAAAAGATCTTTTCGTACGAATGTAACGTCACGTCAGTTTGGAAATGCATATCTTCATTGAAAAAAATCGTAGAAATGTTTGAGATAGTTTATTTCAAAGATAAGGAGTAGTAGTTTACTATAATATCAAAGAAAGTCAAAATAAAAATACGTTCCCCACAAAACGCGTCTAAAAATGGTAAAATAGGCATTTTTGCAACTTTAATCACAAATTACTAACCATCTAAACACTCTCAACTGTGGGGTTTAGCCAAGGAAGCAACAACTGATATGGCAAAGAAGTCTCATCCAAACACTGGCTACCCTGGTGTTGAGTCCCGGGACCCTGTTCTTAAGACTAATCCTAGCAAGACTAAGCTTTAACGTAACTATATAGATAAAATCAGTTGATATACTGATATAAGGAATCTAATTGGTAACAGCTTAATATAGACACGCTGCATCCAAATCCATTTTCACTAAATCTTATTTTTGTAACCAATAAATTCAAGGACAGCATTACTCAACCGATAGGTTACGATACGGACAAACTGACAAAGCTCTTTCGACTCTGCTCAGCTTCCTGATTTAATTACTAATGGGGTCAATTCCATTCATTTTCATTAAAAATCACTTTTCAACACAATCACCGACTGCAGACTTTTTTGCACAGCACTTCATTCGAAACTTGCATGAACCGTTACACGCAACTTCCTTGTGGCACCGGTCGAAGTGAACTGAATTGAATTTCGACCTGCCAGTCACGATACTCGACAAATATTGAACATAAAAGCGCGAAGCCAATGAAAGCCTGCACAAGGCTGGAACACTCATCAACTCCACCACCCAACTCACCCACCGCCGTATGAGCGACGCTTGTAGCAGCTGCCCCCGGCCGGAGGTCTCGCTCGCACATGGCTGTAAAGGAATCCTGTTCGAGCTGCTGCCTTTGGATTCGTTCGCACGGCATAGCTTGACTTGTCATCCCAACCACCTCAACACCCACGCAGATACGGCGCATGCGTTGGCACGCCCCTGCTTGGAATGGCAATACGCGTTTATGCCATTTTCAGTCACCAGGAGCTCTCAGGCTGCTGGCATCTGTTGCTCTAGCGACGTTCATTGGCAGCTGGCAAATGACACGCCCCTATTTTACACAAAAGAAAGGAATGTCATTGAATTGAAAATGAAGAATTTCAATGCAATGCATTGGAGTTTTTTCTACATGGGTTAAAAAGAACGTAGTAAGGAGTGGGGGAGAAGGGGACGGATGTAACTTTTTGTTATTTCCCTTCAGACGTTTTAAGAACCGAAGGATTCTTTTTTGTGGTTATGAAATTTTAATGTTTCCTGCCCCAAACATGGTTGAGTATATTAAGAATGACGACTGCCTTAAAACAATGTAAA
Source organism: Lordiphosa magnipectinata (assembly GCA_037044535.1). NCBI lineage: Eukaryota > Metazoa > Arthropoda > Insecta > Diptera > Drosophilidae > Lordiphosa > Lordiphosa magnipectinata. The sequence goes on along the minus strand of JBAMBO010002222.1, from coordinate 68,148 downwards.
TTCTAATAAAAGAAAAATGCTTATCTTAAAGTTAGTAGTTGTAGTAGGTAGAATGTAAATTCTAATAAAAGAAAAATGCCAATTTTAGTCAAAGCATCTGGTGCATCTGGCTGGCTCAATGTGAATGTTTGATTATAATTCAATATAACACAAGGCAACCAAATTAGACTTTTTACAGTATATTGAAATGTCGGTGGTGATTCTTGATGATTTTCATGTGCTGAACACGATTCTGTTTTCATAAATGGTCCATCACGTCGAGATTTTTAGTAGTTTGAGCTGAAAGTTACAGCCAATGCATTCTTTGATAATATCGGAAAGAACTACTCCTTAATTTTGAAATAAACTATCCCAAACAGTTCTACGATTTTTCAATTTTTTTCAATGAAGATATACTTTTTTTAGTAATTGTATCCGAGTTCACAAAAATCCAATATATTTTTGCTGCCCCAAAGTATGCAATGCGTTTTACTAAAAAAAATTTCATTGAAATTCTACTCAAATTACTAGCCGGTTGTTGTGTTTCTGCAAGGCATACTTTTGTGCAGTAAACACTTTTTGTTATTTTATTATTATCAAGACTATGTATTCGAATTGGTATATCTTCGCTATAAAAATTGGACAACTCTTTGGGTTAGTTTATTTTAAAGTTAAGAAACAGTAATTCACGATAATATAAAAAAAAATCAAAACAAAAGTACAGGTTCAACATATGCACTTTTTGCAGCTTTATGCTCAAATTACTAAAAATCTGGAGAAATCTGATGGACCATTTCTGAAAACACCATCAAAACCCTTCAATATACTGGACTTTCTTGCCTAGTGTTATTAACACCAATTTTCATCTTTCTGATAAACTTATAAAAATGTTAATTTTTTATCCGCCCCTACTGGGACTTGAACTCACCACCTTCTCGGGGGACTGAACACACGGCATGTCATCTTAACTCGCTGTGCCATCGACCGTCACTATTTAGGAGCCACCATTCACAGTGTAAGAACTCAGCTGGTAGAAATATCGACTGTGCAAATGATTCAACTGTGCCTTAGAACGACAAAGTCGTAGTTCGAGTCCCAATAGGGGCGGGTTGCATTGCAACCGAAAATGGTTTTTATACTCTGTACCGAAGGTACAAAGAGAATATTAAGCTTGTGCAAAAGTATGTAACAGGGAGAAGGAATCGTTTCCGAACCTATGAAGTATATATATTCTTGATCAGCATTAACAGCCGAGTCGATATAGCCATTTCCGTCTGTCTGTCTGTCTGTCCGTCCGTCCGTATGAACGAAGAGATCTCAGAGATGGTAAGAGATAGAGGTTTGACATGTATGGGACATATATTTCTTATACTCGCAGGCAGATCAAGTTTAGTTTCAATTTTTAACCCGCACCCTCAAGCCCCCGCAATTTGGAAAAAACTTGTATCTTCCACAGTTTTTATGATAGATGGTTCGTACCTTCTAGAGATATCTAGCTATCATCGATTTGCTGAAGGAATGATAAAGATCGAATGAACGATACTCAAGTTATGAGCAACAAATGGCCAGCTAACACCCCCCACCCATAACCACAACATTCCGTTCAAGAGAGGCAATCTTAGTGAGAGAGAGAGAGAGAAACTTAGAGAGCGCACCGCGTTGACTCGTGAGCAAATGCGAGTGTACAGAGTATGTTATAATCGGGCTTGACCGACTTTCTTTCTGGTTTTTTTTTACAAAATAAATCCTTTTATATCATTATTTAAAATTTTTTTACTGACACCTTACACGAAACTGTAGTAGGGTTGATAAGTTGAGAAAAACAAAAACCTTTTTTTAAGATTCTCGAAAAAGAGATATTTTAATGTAGATTTTAGGTTATTTTTTTTTTCTCAATGTAAATTGCAGTATATGGATCCCCTTGAATGTACCAAGAAGCAAAAATTGGGATCTATGCCAAGAAAAACCATTATACACCTGAAATGTGCATTATACTTTTGACAAGGAATTTGCAACGCTTAGAAGGAATCATCTCCGACCACATAAAGTATATATACTCGAGCTGAGTCTATTGCGCTCTGTCCGTCCGTCTGTCAGTCTGTGTCTATGCTTTCTCCTCCGTCAGTTTTAAAGCCATCTTAGCCAAACTTTGCACGAAGTCTTTTAGTACAAATACGCTGCATATTTGACGGAACCGGCCTGATCGGATAACTATAGCATATAGCTGTCATAGAAACGATAGGTAGAAAAAGTAGCTTTAGTAAGAAAAACATTTTTGTCTTCAACGCAATCGTCCCCAAACCTCGTATTTATTAGTTTTTTCTGCTTTTTCATAATGCCACCAAGCTTGATGAAAATCGAACAACTATATAGTAAAGCTGCCATACAATAGATATGGCTTCATATCAAGCATAGATCTTATTGGTTGTAAGCATAAAGCGTCTAAATTTCAAGCATAGATCTTCTTGGTTTTAAGCATGGAAAGTCTTGAATTCAAAAATAAATCTTCTTGTAAGTAGGCATGAATAGTCTCGATTTCAAGAATAGATCTTCTTGGATATAAGTAAAATATCCTGATATTTAAATTTCATTTAATTATATTTATTATAACTGAAAATACAAATGATTTTGCCAATTTAATACTAAGAACAGTTTTGATGTTGTTTAAATGATATTACATACATATACCCGTCGTTGACGTCGATAGCCAGGTTGACACTTTGGAGATCTTTGAATAAGCCGATACAACCAATGGCATGGATACCGTCACGTCATCGGTTCCATACTGGAAAACAATAAAAAAATAAAAATAAAATTATATTTTAACAATCAAAATATAAATAATAAGACTAAAAAATACAACTAAATAAATTTCTTCGCTTACCTTAGATTTTCTCCAAACGAATAGTTTCTGGCGAAACAGTACCTGCAGTCCAGTTGGCGGAATGGCTTCTTTATGTCATCTCTTTCGACATATGTACTCTCAAATGTTGCGCCACATTCTAAAAAATTGAAAAACAAATAAAATTAATAAGTTTTTGAAACTAATTGTGACACTGTGCCCATATTTTTTATGATTCCGGTTCTTTCTTTGGCAGTTTCCTGAGCAGTTCAATAGAATTTTTGTAAATGCATATACACATTTGCTCATATGTAAGTGCGTGTGAAAAAAACAAGCAACAACGTGTTTGCTTGCAATTTGCTTGTCTTTTTTTGCACACGCACTTACAAATTCTCATTTGAATGTCCGCAAATAAGTACATGCACATACACAAATTTCTCTGGCCAACAAAGAAGAGCATACACTTACACAAATAAAAGACGCGATACATACATACAATGCATAGCGACACAGCGTGGCCGCTTCTTTTCTATGCATCGGTGATTGTATTTAAATTTCAGCACTAGCACTTTTACTCACCATTTATATATTATATTTTAATGCTTCTTCTAAGTCGAACTCTTTTAGAAGCTGCATTAGGCTCATTACTTTTACACATCCGCTTTCTTTGGCTTCTCATTTTCAATTGATTATTGCGGCTTCGCAGCTGCCGACGCGTTAGCGATGCTGAGAGCGAGAATTGTTCTCATTTTTTGCTTACGCTCTTCGCTAATGGCTCCCCGCACTTCCATCGCCCACAAGTTCCAAGTCGAGATCAATTGTTTTCTCATATTCGAGCAGTTTTCGTCTTAAAAAATCAAGAAAGAAAAAAATCTAAATTGAAGCCGATTTCAGTCTCGCCAATTCGTGCTAGATTTCTCTGGGTGTTGGTATGAATTAAAGACTTAGTAAGAACAACTTTTTTGTTTTCAATCCCATCGCTTCCAAACTTCGTACTTATGAATGTCATATGCTTTCACATAATTTTGCTAAGTTTGATCCAAATCGGATGACTATAGCGTATAGCTGTCATAGAAACGATCAGTGGAAAAAGTAGTTCTTGTGGGAAAAACTTTTTTGTTTTCAATGTTAGCGTCTTTATACTTTCCAGTTATGAATATTATCTGTTTCAACAAAATTTTGGCAGGTTTGATCAAGATCGGATCAATATTTCGTATAGCTGCCATAAAACAAACTTGTCAGCCAAACGGCATTTGTCAACTCCTTATACTTTTGCCAACGTATGGTGTAAATCTTGTGTTAATTGATTTTGGTTTACAATGCTAAAAAAAAGAGACGAACATTTTTATGAAATTTGCTTAGTGCATTAATATATTGATTAACAGTCAGCGCATGCTGACCTCAAATATATGACAAGAGACCTTACGGTAATTAAGGAGAAGCCGTAAAGTAGGCAAAATATTTTCTGTTAGCAGTTTTACTATTTATTAACCGATCTTTATGAAAATTTCAGATGCTATAGATATTGAGTAAATTTTAAATATGAGATTAATATCTTACAAATTGTGGGATGAGGCGTGGCAAAAAATTTGAAACAAACTTAATTTTCGTGCAGACAATAGGTGTCTACATTTAAATTTGGATGGAATTTGGGAGATCCTTGTTTTCAGACAGACAGACGGATAGGCTATTTCAACTCGGCTGTTGATGCTTATCAAGAATAAATCAGAAATTTACAAAAGGTGGCCGGGTGTGGTGCAACAGCTCCTCGGAACATCTAATAATTCTTAAAAAATAAACATTCGCCCAACCGGTCACCTTTACTACCTGTTGGCGCCAGCTGTGAGGTTATAAGTTTCAAGCTGTAAAGCCAAATATGTTTATGAATCATTGTAAAGCAAGCGTATGGTACGAAATAGGTCATGATATTCGCAATTAGATCTATTTATATGTAAGAAAACTGGCCGGAGCTGTCGTGTATAACTATTGTTGTTCGGAAATTTAATTTGGCTCAAAAGAAAATAAGGCCATTTATTTGTTAATGAAGAACAATAACTCCATGGCAGATTCTACGATCCTGCAGAGACGGTAGTGTCAATAGGCGGAGTCTTTTCGACATACAATGGCAGGCGACGGTGTTGTTTCTAGTTTAGTCCACATGTGGCTTCTTTACCGACAGGAGAAATTACAGCTACACCGACTCAATGAGGCCCCAATATTTTCCATGCTGTGTTTATCATTCGCATGGGTAGTACTGTAGGATTGGTAGAAAAAGTTATACGAAACGAAGATTAGTGATGTAAGGGCAGTGTTAGGAAGCACCTGATTATTTGTACCTAGATACTTATCTGTGTACTTTTACCTTAGTCGGTATTTTCATATTCGATTATCTTTAACCTTACCTGCATAGGTCTACATTCTCATTAACCTTTCAAAGCCCCAACTGCTATTACCAGCGTACTTTTCTATTGACTTATAAATAATCAAATTGATCATTTTATCTTAACAAAAGCTCTAAAAACGTATCGTCCCATCACTTTGCTACCTATCAAGGCCAAGACTATTTTTATACCCTTGCAAAGGGTATTATAATTTTGCCCAGAAGTTTGCAACGCATACTTCTTTGAACATCGGTCGGAAAATGGGTCTTAGTAAGAAAAACTTTTTTGTTTTCAATGCTAGCGTCCATCATTAATATTATATGATTTCAAACAGATTTGCCAACTTTGGTCAAAATCGGATGACTATAACATATAGCTGCCATAGGACCGATCGGTCGGAAAATGGGTCCTATTGAAAAAAACTTTTTTGTTTTCTTTCTTTGTTTCTTAATATTAAACGCTTTCAAACTAATTTGAAAAAGTTGATCGACATCGGGTGACTATATCTTATGGTTGCCATAGGACCGATCGGTCGGAAAATGTGTATTAGTGAGAAAAACTTTTCTGTTTTAAATTTATCTTTCTTCAACTCCGCGATTGTTATTTTGAAATGTTTTCAAAATGATTGGCGAAATTTGGTCGAAATCAGATGTTTATCTGTCGGAAAATGGGTTTTAGTTAAAAATTTTTTAGATTTTTATATAAGCGTTCTTAAACTCTGACATTTCAAAAACAGCATTTGCAAGGGTATAAAAACTTCGGCACAGACGAAGTTAGCTTGGCCTTCTCGTTTATATAATTATAGACTAATATTGCAATTATGAAATTGTTGATGCACCATGATTGTTCGTGGTTAATGTCATTTTGTAATAGAGAATGCGAATCAGTGTAAATGAGCTACTTACAAGATTTAACATCTTCTACATACATAGCAGACATTTGTACAAGTAAGTGGACCGACTGTTATCTGGTGTACAATTTATCTTTTTCCAAAAGTAATTGTGCATTACAGGAATACACTGTAAAAATAGAGAATGAGAGTTCTTGATTCAAGTATAAAATATGAATACCGAATTTCTTGATAGAAGAGCTTTGATTGGTGTGTGGAGATGACGTAAGTATAAAGCTAGATTTTCTGTGGTTGTAGCAATTATTTATTATAATTTGAAACAAAGTTGTTATAAATATTGATTTCTTCACCGTCTTAAGGATCTATCCAGACTTAAAATTTTTAGCCTCTTTTGTAGGGTTCTGGTGCCATTTTTTTAATCATTCTACTTAAGCTGCCAACTTTTACTAAAAACTTGTTGTGCAGCAGCGAACCGTTTATTTTACGAAAAAATTCAAACGGTTTACAGCTGAATGCAATTAATTAGCGCAACGGGCAAACGAAAACTTAATTAAAATGTTGCGTCGCAACATCGGCAAAGGCAACACAACAAGTGCGCTTAATAAACATGGAATGTAATTATGAACTTTTGTGCCAGGCCATAAGCAAATTAAATTTCACTTTTCACTCTACGGCTAGTATGGATGGTAAAAAACAACGAATTTCTTACAAAGTTGCCCATTAAGTTTTTAGCTTATCACAGATTTCTTTCCGGGAGGTCAACAAGTTTCACTTTGCATCGCTTTGCGGTTTTTTTTTCTTTTTAAGAGCCTGATTAGCATAGCTTTGCCTGCTTCTGACAGATCCATCTTGCTTTTGCATCATAATTATCCAAGGAAGTTTTCACTCATTAGCATGTCTCAGTGGCGAAGATTTCTGGGCTAATTGCACAGATTGCCGTGGCTGTAAACATGTTCAAGTGTCAAATTACACACGTAACAATACAACCCCCTCACTCTAGTTTTCTGCAACCGCAACACGTTGCTCGCCACCCTGTCCTTAAAATTGGAGGGTTGATTGTTTGAGCTGCGGTTTATGATATCTGTTTACGTTGTGAAGGGTGAGTAATGGGCTCTTAATTAGGCTCATATGAATTTTAAAAAACAGATTTACCAAGTAAATATATTCCCATTTGAGTTGTATCTTAGAGGAAGACTACAACATATTAATAACTTATACATATTAATAACACTTGTTTTAAAATTTTAGACAAATTTGCAGTCCCGCATCTATCTAATCTACGAGACTTATGGTTGACAGCCACATATTAAAGAAATGGTTTCTATGTAATCGAGGCAATCAGAACGATTTTTCAAAACTCTTGATGTCAAACCCTTCAGATTTGGTTTATAACCCCCATGTTCAAAGTCTTTTACTGTGTCATCCAGGACATTCTGAACTTTTTGGAGAAGTGCTCCGCTTTCATCACACAATATCTCAAATGTGCTTCTCACTGGTGACGCTAACATTTAAAATAAAAAAGTTTTTGTCACAAAGCCCCATTTTCCGACCGATGCACAGTGGTCGATTTCATAGGCCAAAAATATCAAGAAAGAGAGTCGGTCAAGCCCGACTATAACATACTCTGTACCCTTAATGTCGCAGCTCGCATTTGCTCACGAGTTATACGCGCTCATCTCTAAGTTTCACTCTCTCTCTCTCTCTCCCTCTCACTCTCACCAAGATTGCCGTTCAACAGAATGCTGTGGTTATGGGTGGGCGTTCATGCAGACGGACTGAAGGACAGATAGACGGACATGGCTATATAGACTCGGCTGTTGATGCTGATCAAGAATATGTATACTTTATAGGGTCGGAAATGATTCCTTCTCCCTGTTACATACTTTTGCACAAACTAAATATTCTCTGTGTTCCTTTGGTACAGAGTATAAAAATATCAAAATCAAAAGTTTGCCTCCTAAAGTGTCATCAGTATTTCATTTTAGAACAAGCAAACGGTAAAGTGGTTTTTGCTTAACTGCAACCGTCTCGGTACGAATAGTATCAGAAAAGAAAGGATATTAACACGTGAATTTTGGTTTTGTGAGACATTTGAAAATGAACCCGTTCTTCAAAAACTGAATAATAATATTAAATCACTTCGAATTGCCGAGAATTAAAAAAGAATGCAAAACTTCAGCTCGATAACCTCAACTTCAACTTCAGACAGACGCACGGACAAAGCTCAACCGACTCAGCTGTTCATGCTGATCAAGAATATATATACTTTATGTGGTCGGAGATGATTCCTTCTATGCGTTGCAAACTCCAAAAACTATATTACACTTTCAAGCAGGGCTGCAAACCCAAAAATTTTTTCGGAACCTCCGTTTTGCCGGTTCGAACCAAAATTTACCAACGGTTAAGGTTCGGAAATTTGAGGTTCGAGGTTTTTGGGCGTTGGTTTTGGTTCAAACCATGGTTCGTTGCACGTTTTTCCCAATATATTTAAAATAACAATACATTAGGAATACACTTGGCGCCTAGATACATTTTCAGTCCGCATTTACACGGTGAAGCAAACTGCATGAAGTTCTTCATGAAGTTTTGTTTGTAGGGAAGAGGTGTAGGGGGGCTGTCGAAGCAGGTAAAGCTTCATGGCAAGCTGGCAATGAAGTTTTTCGAAATGTATATGTATAAGATGAAAAATTTGTGCCAGTTTTCTCTGATTTAGTGTCAGTTTATGTTCTGTACCAAAGGTACAAAGAATATTTGTGCAAATATATTTAACCGCAAGAACAATGCATCTCTGGCCCTATAAAGTGTATACATATATTCACTTTCGCATGTGCAAAGTATATCATACAGGTCTGTTCCCATTTCCGAGTAGATTTAAAAAGTAAAACGATTGGAATTTCGAATCGTTTTCATTATGATGTTCCCGTTTCCGAATGAAATAGAAATGGATTTTCTTTTCGAATGAATGTTCCAATCGTTTTCGAATTTTAATTCAGCTGAATGGCAACCTTAACAATTTCGATCAACCCTGCGCATGCGCTGATGCGGAATTGCGAACGACTCGGTTTCATTTCGATGGTTTTTGCTTTCGTCTACAATTGCAATGCAATTTCTGAGGTAAAACTTTTAAAAAAATGTATTTTAAATCAAGTTGTATGCTTAACACATCTATGAATACTTCAAAAACATCACAATATTTGACTTGTAAAAATAAAAATATTTGATAGACAAAATGTATAACTGTTGACATGAAAATTGTCAATTACTTTTTATTCCACCGACTCAAAGGCAAAACTTTTGAAACCGAATAACTTGATCGTTTTTCGGAAACGGGAACAGCTACTAATTCCGATTCCGGCTGATCTGATCGAAATCAAAAACGGGAACAGACCTGATAGTCTGGCTTGACCGACTTTCCATTACATAGAAGGGTACCCAAATAAATTTTAATGTGTGTAATCTTTTTTTTTTGAACCGAACCAAAAGCTTGGGTTCGGAACGGGTTCGGGTTCATCTATTTTCGTCCTCGTGGTTCGGTTCAGGGTTTGGTTCACAGTAAAAAATAAGCCGGAATTCCGGGTTCGAGCCGGTTCGGTTCAAAACCGGTTTGCAGCCCTGCTTTCAAGTGTAAAAAAATAGAGGTACACAGAAAAAAAATCCGGGATATCTGGGCTAAAATTCATCCCAAACGATGTCAGAAGTCGGTCAAGCCCGTATTTCCTTAAACCAAGTGCGAGAAGGATTGATTTGAGTACGGATTTTTCAATCCCGGAATTCTTGTCTGGTTCCCCACTTTAGCTCACACGGGATTAATTTTATCTTGTTATTCGAGCTCGCTTTGATTCCTCAGTCGTATCAAATCAAGAAGGTCCGATATTGATTTAGGTTCGATATTCGAACTTGATTTGATCTCGAAGTCGGCTTGGTGCAAAAATACCCGAGATTAAATTGAGCTCAATAAAAAGACGATTGCATCAAAAATGACTGAGATTAACTTTAGCTCGATGTTAAAACTCATTTTTATTTCAAAAAAAAGTATTTCAGAAGAACTCCATAATACTTTTTTAACGACCATTTTGATTATCAAACCAGTAAGTTCTTTTCGGCTCGATGTCATTAGTTTGCATACAACTATTAAAACAGGACACAAACAAGATTACAATGTCAGAAAAATTTGTGTATGTGTGTGTTAACATTTTGCCTTAGAGAGATTTACTCTCTAAGTTTCGAACTGGCTCTCGGTTTCTTTTCGCTCTTTCGCTTTGACATGGGAATTCCGTACTTACATCAATCTTGACTCAGGATCATTTGATTTTCAAGTAGAATCCGTACTTGAAATGAGCTTTTTCGGATTGATCCAATCCTTTCAGAATTGTTCCAATCATTTCGTGCTTGGTTCAAGTGGATCTAGTACGACTCTTACTTGAAATTTCAATCCGAAGGTCGAGATCAAATCAATTTCTTTCGACTTGATTTTAGCTCGCCTTTTTTCTGTGTGCATCAGGTCCTGGAAATCTTAGTCTAGAAATTAATAATTTTGTCGGAATTCTCCAAAAATAAGAAAGAAAAAAAACAACATTTCTCGATCGGCCGCGAATTATAATGAACCTTTGGTTGAGATATTATATAAATACTCAAAAAATACATAATTTATAATGATTTTTCGTCAGCAAACCATTGTTCTTTATATATGTTTGATCACATATTCTCTTTAAAATACGTTTTATTTTTAGTTATTAGTTATTTTAGCTAGTTATTTTTAGTAACAGTATAACAATTATAATTATTTATTAAAAAAAATTAAGGAATAAAAGTAATATCTTTTATTTTAAATTTAATTTTAATAATTAAAAATAATTTTATGATAAAAAATTGAAAATAAAAATTTATCCTGATTTCGAATTATCCATAAAAAAATAACATACATGCGTTTTTTCCCACTTTGCTTGGAGGCTTTTTGGGTCTTCAATTTTTTGAAACTCATAATTATTATTAACGGTCTCTACTAAATTATAACAAATATTCTAAACAATATATGGATACACCGTTTGGGCACTATTGACTGTCGTCATTTTCGTGGTCGTAGTTATTATTTACTTTGTTTCTAAATTTTTTGTCACCTTGTGTAAATTTGGCAACTTAATTTAGATTGTGTAGATATTCTCCTAACTTATCTGTTTATGTAAGTTTGATTTCAGGTGTAATGTGTCTGATTATGAGCAAGTTGTTTTGTGATGATATAAAATATGTTTGGTGTCAAGTTTATTGAATGGGAGGTAGCTGCTAAGTAATAGCCTATTTCCACCAAAGAAATGAAGCTTCATTTCATGAAATGACCAGAAATGAAGAAAATGATATCATTTCTTCCATACAATTTGTTGTTGCATTTTGCCCTTCATTTCCTTCATTTCTCAAAAATGATGGCATTCCCCACGAAGGAATTTGGTATTTTTTAAAAAAGTACTCGCTATTCTCTGGCACTACTCGTTACTCTCTGGAAATAGAAAGTGTCATCACCAATAAACTGTTGATTTGAATTTAAAAAGAAGGCGCAATTTTGTTTAAAATATAAATTAGACAAAAAAAAGTTGTGTTTTAAGCTTTCTGCTGATAATTCAGGGCGATAACAATACGTTCGCCCAGGGTAATTGTTTTCCTGCCGGGTACGTCTTTTTTTGGGTAAATATTGCAAAAAGTCCCCGTGATTTTGAAAGTGTCGCCTGTTGTTTAAGTCAAACCATTCAGCTGCTTTTGACCACGTGGCATTGCGAATATCAAAAAGATGACGATTTGTCAATGGAAACAGCATTATTTTTAGAAATGAAAATGATAAGAAATGAAGCCAGTGGAAATAGGCTATTGGTATATTTGTGTGTTGGGAAATTCCCTAGGGAAAAGTTTTTTGAGGCGTCGTCTTACTCTACTTCCTGCTTTCTTTCGTCTGCGCAGGAGTCTTCTGGCTAGTGTGTTGGGGTGACTTCTTAGTCTCTCCACGTAATTTATTGATTACTTCACCAATCTTGGGCACTCTGAGGTCACTCTCCAAATGTCTTGTGCACATATACCAGGGTGCTTCCGATAGTCTGCGCAGACACCTTGACTGAAGGACACAGAGCTTTCTCAGATGGGGTTTCGCAGCTATTGCATATACTTGGATCCCTTATCTCCAGGCAGGTGATATGATAGCTTTGTATATATGCACCTTATTTCGAAGTGACAGCTTGTTTCTGCTAGAGAGAAGCCATCCCACTTTCTCTACTCTGCCATATAGTGACCTCACAAGCGCGTTGATATGGGTTCCGAGTGTAAGGCGCTTGTCCAGATATATTCTCAAGTATTTATGTCCAGGTAAGTGACGTAATAGCTGATTGTTGAAGAATACGCCTGGACACTCATCATGACAAATTGTATAAGTTACACTGACACATTTAGCTAGATTAAGCTCAATGTTCCATCATTTCGCCCATCTGCTGAATCGATACAAATACTGTTGAACGACATCAGTGGCACGAGTCTCTCGCCATAATAGCTGCATCGTCAGCAAATGTTGCAACGAGTAAGTCTTGGGGGTCTTCGGTTTCAGCTATTCAGCTATTCAGCTGCTCAGGGGTTCCGTGTGACTTTGTAAACCCGAACTGAAAAGGAGGTATTCTGCCACTCACCTCATCGATTGCTATGATTCGGGCTGGAACACACCTCTCGAAAATGTTTGCTATTGTGGATAGGAGGCTGATCGGACGGTATGAATCGACCTCAGACGGGCTTTTCCCAGCTTTATGGATCATTACGATCTGAGCCTTTTTCCACGCCTTCGGAAAGTGACCCAGTCGCAGTGCCACGTTGAAAATTAGAACCAGAAAGAGCACCGCTTTTACTGGGCGGGCTTTGATGACCCTATTGTCAAGTCCAACCTCGCCTGGTGCCTTTATATTGTTAAGGACCTTGATCAGGGTCTGTGCACAATTTGTTCAGAGTAAATAGGTGTTGGAAACACCCACACTTTTCCCAAAGTGCCTATGTGCACAACAATCTGAACACCTTATATGTCTTTTGCTTTTCACTCATTCAATTAATTCACTATGTAGATTCATTTATTCACACTTAGTCGTTTTAAGTATTACAAATTTTACATTCAATGTGACTGAATGCTATATAAATTCATTCAGTTGATTTTTTACACTCAAAAAAGGGTGTCGTATTCATGAGTACTGATTGTTGCGTGCACTCATGCAGACCTCTAATTCAGAACAGGTTCAGGTTCAAATACTTTTTCACACTTGGTTCGGTGTCACACTTTTCCTTGTGTTTGAACAGGATCGGCGCAAAACCGGTTTGCAACCCAGATTATAAGCTTTAGGACATATTTAAAAAAAAAAATGTAGATTAGTTTCAATTGCTTGTCTATCGTAATTCTTATTCTTTACCACTGCGGTGGCTTTGTTCTTTACAAATCATCCCTGGGTTTTAAAAACTTCCTGTTTGTCACGCACAGAACAAAACGCTTGTGACAAACTATACACACTCCAATTCCATTTGCCGGTTGCGTCGCTTTTCAAAGTCTGACCATGTTGCTGACCTTTAATATGGACTGCTAGAGGGCTAAATTTAATTAGAGTCGCATGAAAATATGCCTTCGGCGCTTTTTTATGCCGGTCTATGCAATTCTTATGCAAATGCTTTTAATTACAAAACTGTGAAACTGTATTAAGCAACAACATTGCGTTATTTTAGTAAATTATTTTTCAACCTGACGTTCTCGACAGGTTCGTGTGTTTAATTGCTGAACTCAACGCCTTTTTAATTGACAAAGAGAAAAAGAAAATTTATGAGCGGAAAATTTAAACTTCCTTTAAAATGGCCTAATGCTAACGATCAAAGGGATCAGACTAGGCTGCACCAAAGCCAAACAATTTCCATTTACCATTTTATTTTAAGGCAGCTTCAAATTCAATTTGCTCTTGACTTTGTTGAGTGTGAAATCGATTTTGATTGATTCAATTTTAAGTGAATGTGATAGAATGTATGTACATATGTGTTGAACATTTTGCTGGAGATATGCGAAAGGAATGCTGAGTAAAAGATTTATCTTTACGTAACCATTTGGCTGGCCAGTTTATAATATGACAGCTATGCGATATATTCATTCGATTTGCATTAAACAAGGCAAAATTGTGCTGAAGCAGAAAATCCTAATTCAGTGTAAATTGCCTTTGGGTGACAATAAAATTTTCAAAACAATACCGAAACAAAAATTCTCTGTACCCTTTACTCATATTTTAGTCGATTAGATACATGCAATCACACGCAAGCACTAGCTGATAGCAGTAGCCGCCACAAGGCTGCGCTGTTGCCGATGATGAATTGTGATCAATACATCGATCAGACCGAGTACGTTTTCCAAATCTGAAACAAACTTGATCTGGGTACGGCATACGCCTACCTACGTGCCAAAACTTGTGGCTCTATCTCTTTTAGTCTCTAAGATCGACGCGCTATATCGACTCGCCTGTTGACGCTGATCAAGAATATAGGGTCGGAAATGTTTTCTTCTCCCTGTTATATAATTTTGCACGACTTCATGATATGCAATGAATACAGTGTGTACCGGGAAATTTAAATTTAACATTTTTTGGAATTCCGATAGCGACAAATATTTGAATTTGTAAGTTGGCAACACTGTCGCTGACATCTGTGCAAAATTACACTTAAAAATGTTCATTAATGTACACCTAAAAGTGAATCTTTCGTTTTATTATAATCTCTGAAACTATTCAACAACGCCTTTCCTTTAAATTTTTTGTGAGGAATAAAATTTCTGCTGGCAAAACGTTGAAAATTTTGCAGAAGGCCTTTGTTGAGCAAGCTCTATCGAAAACCAAAGTTTATGAGTGGTACAAAATGTTCAAATAGGGTCGAGAAGGCGTTGAAGACGAGGCACGGCCAGGACGACCATCAACATCAACTGATGAGCTACACGTCAACAAAATCAAAGAATTGGTGCCTCATAATAATCGATGGACAGTCCGAGACCTTCCTGACCTTGTTGGAATATCGGACGGATCAGTGAAAACCATTTTGAGTGACCATTTGGAAAACGAAAAAATCCACTTTTTGCTCTTTACAAAAAGACGCGGATTTCAAACACTAATGATCATTTTGACGTGTAATTTTGCACAGATGTCAGTGACAGTTTTGCCAACTTAAAAATAAAAACATTTAAATACAAATTTCCCGGTAATCTTTGCCCTCAGTAAAATCCCAAACAATTTATACTATCTTGCAGAGGGTATATTAAAATTCTCCAGACGTTTATAACGTATGGAAGGAAACATCTCCGGACACATAAAGTATTGTAGCGAATTAGTGTCCACTTGGGAGGCCGCCTTGTGATGGTTAGCCAAGCAGTCCCAGCCAGCATTTTATGAAATTTTTGATCACATTCGAGTCTTTTTTGAGTCCTCTGTCTGATTAAAATAGTCATAATTGCGTTTTCTGATCTTAAATGATACTTTGGTCGTGAGAAAATGGTACCCTACCTGCGACTCTTCTTGAAGAGTCGTTTATAACCCGTTTCACTGATCAGTTTCGACTCAGTTTTCGAGTCATATTTCCAAGCATTTGAGAGTCTTTTTCAGCATTTATTCACAAATCACATTTTGAGCATTTGCATGACTCATTTTCGAGTCTTCCTTAGAACGCACATGAAATAAATCTCTTTTTAATCATCAAAAGGGCTCGAAAATGACTCAACAAGGTAAAGTAAAAGTAAAATTGGCTCAAACAGCACATCCAGTAAGGCCAGGGCCAAGCTTCTCTCAATCTCTTGGCGTGTTTGCTTATAACTTTTCGCACAAGAGAAAGGGGGGACCTACAGTTTAACGCCGAATCCGAACGGGCAATAGTTAGAGAATTTTGCTTTTTCATGGCTAGTTAACTTCACAGCTCGCGCCAGTAGCTGGTGAAGGTGATTGGGTGTGTAAAAGATTTTTTCTAAAGAACGAAAAAAATTTTTCTATTAGATGGTCCGAGGCGGGATCGAACCCACAACCTCCCGCACCAGCAGCCACACATACAACTGATACGCCACGCCCAACCACTCAACAAGGTGATTCTTGCTAAAATGATCTTCCAAATGCTAGGTGGGAAGGTGATTCTTGCTAAAATGATCTTCCATATGCTAGGTGGGGTATTAATAATTTTTGTTAGGTGATGGGGCCAAATCATCCGCAGGTTAGCCAGCGCTCGCAGCGCAGATGAGAGAGAGAAGCAAGAGATACGTAGCCAAGCCAAGCCAAGTATATCGATGACTCGATACTTGACCTTAACATCATGTCCGTCTGTTTCTATGCCATCTCCACCATCAGTTTTAAAGCTATCTTAACCAAACTTTGCACGAAGTCTTTTGGTACGAATACGCTGCACTCTCGTGGGAACCGGCCGGATCGCAAGACAATAGCATATAGCAACCATAGGAATCCATAGGATCGGTCGAAAAAATAGTTTTAGTAAGAAAAACTTTTTTATATTCAACGCAAACGTCCCCAAGCCTCGTATTTATAAGTTTTCAATGCATTCACACAACTCCACCAAGTTTTATGAAAATCGGCCGACTATATAATTTTAGTGAGAAAAACTTTTGAGTTTTAAATGGTAGAGTCATTATACTTTCCAGCTATGAATATAATCTGTTTCAGCAAAATTTTGCCGAGTTTGATCCAAATCGGATCTTATCTTATAACTGCCATAGAACAAACTGGCCAGCCAAATGACTAAAGTAGTGGCGCCTCTATTTTTTATACACTTGAAAAGTGCATTGTAATTTAGTCCAATAGTTTGCAACGCATGGAATGAATCATCTCCCACCAAATAAAGTATATCTACAACCAGAAAAAAGATTTTCCTTAAATTTTAGAAAAATGGATTTTATTACCTAAAGTGTGATTTTCAGGCAATAACTTCCTAAAATATAGGGCATTTTACTTAAACAATCTTGTTTTAGAACTACATTTTTTAGGAATCCTTTGCCTTAAAATTATGCCATTTTCCTAAACTTAAGCTACCTTTACACTTGTCATACATCTCTAAAGAGACTCTCTGACGATAGTGTAATAGCAAAGCAAATAACTTTAAATATTTGGAAAATGTAATTTGACAGGTTCAATTCGATAAGAGATTCTCTTTAGAGATGTTTGACAACCTACTATTTAGAGATATATGAAAAGTGTAAAGGCAGCTTTAGTATTATTATTTCATATATGGGTAATTATTCTGAAGTGGGCAACTATTTTTTTTCATAGTCTCCAAACATTTGAATTTTTTGTCAGGCTATAACAGTAGTTTTCCACGATTTTTAATATTTTGTTCCGAATTTTCCCATTGTGGAATGCAAAGATATAGCTATTTTTTTTTGTTAAAGTTGCTTATAGCTAAATATTTGATGGGTCAAAAAATATAAAAAAAAAATAATCAAAAATATTGCTTTTCCTTTACTTTGTGATAAAAATATTTGCGACGGTTAAACTGGAGGAAGAAACCGCCGAAACTAAAGAAAAAAAAATTAAGTCGCGGTTTGCGGAAAAACGGCCATTTTGAGATTTTTCAAAAACGAGTAATCCTTTGGATATACTTAGTACTTATAACTTTCTGCGAAATTCACTTGCAAAGAATGAAATAAAAATTTTATATTAAACATTCTTTGACACTGAGCATACATAATATTGACCAGCGGGAAATCAACCCTTTTTATATGTTTGAAAAAATTCAGAAAATATTCTTTCAATATTTTAAGTAAGTTTTAAAATTTGCCCGATGGAACGGATGGGCATGGATAAAATTGAACAAATTAAACAATTTAGTGGTGGACATGTGGTGTTTTGGTGTTTGTTATGGGGTTGGTGCTTATTACCTAAAATCGACATTCTATAGTCTTACATTGCGTTAAATTTAAGGTCACATATTACCTAAAAAGCTTATTTATTGACTAAAATGTTGGCCTTTCTCTTTCCTAAAAAGACGTTTTATGGCCATCCATTGCCAAAAATTTTAGGTCATATATTACCTAAAAATCAAATTTATTGCCTAGAACACTTAAGGTAATAGAGGCCTAAAATTAAGTCCATATATGTATTCCTTGGCTGGTAAAATTAGGTAAAATGGACTTAAATTTCTGGTAATTTTCAACAGTTTTAGGTAATATTTTTTCTGAGTGTATTCTTGATCAGCATTATGAGCTGAGTCGATTGGGCTTTGTCCCTTCGTCTGTCTGTCTAGTTGTCTCTCAGCTTTAAAACTATCGACCAGAAATTGTGCAGAGTCTTTTTTTGACTGCACTCAGCTAATATGTCGGAACCTCCTGGATCAGATGACTACTTCTTCTAGTTGCCATAGAAACGATCGATCGGAAAATGAGTTTTACTGAGAAAACTTTTTTGTTTTCAATGTTGGCGTTCTTAAACTCGGTCATTACATAAAATTATGGTAAATGTTTTTATACGCCCTTCCTCAACATAAATTCGGAAATTATTTTACCTCTATGGACTGCGTCTTATGAAGAATATACGTGCACGTACATTTTTAACTACATTCGAACATAGACTTGGAACATAGCCTTTGACTCTTTCCTGATCGACATAAATAAACTGTGAATTTTTTGAAAAGTTTGGTTCAGCGGTTTAAAAGACTCTAACGAACAATCAAACATACAATCATACATTCACTTTTATATATATAATATGTATGTAAGTATTGATTTGAATTTATGAACAAACAGAAGAGTCTATAAAATGAGTCTATATTTTTATTTAGCTCAGCTTGTACTTTGTTCACTATTTAATTCAGATTCCAGAAATGTTATTGAATTTATTTTCTATGCTCCACAACGCTCGTGTCAGTCTCTAACGCCGAATAAGCAGTTATTAACCTAAAGTCTTTTAACTTTAATCGCCTACTGTGTTACTGCTGTAAAAATTTAAAGAAAACTCCCCTCTATCATTGAGGCTAATAGAAAATGTTCTATATAAAAAGGCGACAAATTGAATTTTCAAAGGTCACACATAAGCGCAACACTCGATACCAGGCATTGGCACTTGACGTACAAGTTTGTTGCTGGAATTCAATCTAAGCCTGTAAGTGGCATTGGGCAATATAGACATTATTTTTGGCAAATTGAATTTGAAAAATATGAGTTTATTGTGCGTAATAAGCCAAGGGGATCAGGGTGTAACCACTGGCCAACCCTTTTTATATTCAACTGAAAGAGAACGCCAAGGTAGAACCGCATTAAGGCTTTTAATTAACAGAGCGCAAGAAATGACTCGACACCCATTAAAATATCCGATTACAATAATAACAAAACGCTTTTTACTAGCCAAATGGGTTTTGAAGGGATTTTAGAGGACCAGACAGCATTATGGGGAAGCATTACACAATTTTGTGCCACCGCATGATAGTTTCATATTGATTGCCCATTGAACATATTGTTTTTCTATTAATTATATAAAAAAAAAAACACGAACAAAGTCCACATATGGCTTCTAATGCGAAGAGGGAAAACCGCAAGCGAACATTTGTACAGTAGATAAATCCCTCGGGAAATCCAAGTAAGCAGCCACACACATATACTCGCATGCAGCACACTCGACAGATAATCACCATAATCGGACGCTGCACTTGGACGCTTTAAACGATTTTCAATATGTCAAGGGAACACGGTCCAAGCCCAAGTATGACGCACAATGGAAAATTGTATGCGGAAAATCGAAGAGCGAACAATCCGCTTACATTGCAGGCGGGTGGGTCCTTGTCCTGTAATTACATATCCTTTGTTCGCAACAACTTCGGGTTCAACTTATTCTTGGGGTGCATTTATTACGGTGATCACCTGCAAGGCAAATACTTTGGCTATCTCCCCATTCCCCTTAACCACTTCGGCAAAGAACTTGTAAATACCGTTCTGCAAACTCGTTGGATAGATGCTATCTACGGCCACATTCATAACAGAGTAGTTCCCCACGCGTATTGGACAAACTAACGTATCGCTTAGTTGAATCGTTTTCCTTAGCATACTACGCATGAGAGCATTATCGTTGTACTCGGTCAGAAATCCACAAAAATCCCCACGTTTCCAATCGAAGACGCGTACAAACTGTTGAGCTCCCTCAGGCTTAACGCGTAACCTGATGTTTAGGAGTAGATAGTTGCTGCCCAACTCACGCATAAGTCTTACTTTAACGTCGAAATGACTGCGATTGTTGTGGATGAAAGCAGAGACCTTCATATAACGCGATTCGCCAAAAATGTTGATGTGATCAATGAGCGGATACTAAAATATTAGATCAGAATATCAATAAATTGGTTAGTAAATGGAAAGTAGAGCAACCTACCTTAAGCTTCTGTCCAGATTTCGAGTACGTTTCATTTTCATTGCCACGTAGCACATGCAATAGTGCCAGCAATATCCATCCCATCTGTATGAAATTCATTTCAGAATGAAAAGCATTCAAGAACCAAGTACTTACATATGTTCCAAGCCATTAAATAACGTATCATTTATTTAATTACCAATAAAAACACACATTAGCTAATCAGTGGTTCAGCTTAGGTGGACACAACACACACCATAATTGTCACCTGTAAAGAAAACACTTTTGGTGTCTCACCAGTTTGCTTAATAATTTCAATAAAAAATTTAGATGTGCCATTTTGCAAACTTTCTGCTTCCTCACACTTGCATTGTGTGACAAAGGACCCGGGATTACATCTCTTAACTGTAAGGAATTTTTAAAAAAATATCGCATTAAAGTATTCACATTGTTATCGGTTCAACAACCACAGAAATCCATTCGCTTCCATTATCCACGCAAAAAATAGATAAATTTCATGTTGATAAGACCCTCATTAAAATGAACTTTTTAAAAATATCAATTTTTTCATATCATTTGGCCAGAAAATAATATCATTCTGATCCAAAATAATATCATTTACTTAAATTGATATTGAATAGTTTCAGAATGATATTTCAAATGTAATAATAATATGAAAAAAAATTATCGATTTGAAATTTTTAACATATCAATTTGATATATTTTCATATCGCAGTAAAATTGATATGAAAAATATCAATTTTTTTCTCGGTGTATAAATCGATTGTCTCCTTCGAGTTTTAGACGCAATTTAATGTTCATCATCAAATAATTACTACCCAATTCCCAGCTAGGAGTGGTCAGCGATTTCCCCGGATTTCATATCCTGCTTGACTCCATCTGACGATTATAAAGTAAGATATGGCTTAAAATGTAAGTGCCCCAAACGAAAAAATTAAAAAAATTCATATTTAAAAAACGTTGCCACAAAAAAATGTTTGAAATCGATTTTTGAGATCACCAATCCAAACTACACTTAAAAATAGTTCCAGTAGAAATGGGTCTTTTTGGCTGTAAACTAGTGTAATTAGCTTACGAAGAAAAGAAACACCTAAGACTGTTCTACGGTTAGCTAACGAAGGAAGGTCAATAAGCTAGAGTCTGTTTGAGTTCGTTGGTAAACGAAGGTTAGGGTCCCACTTTAAGCCACGTAGGGCAAAAAGCAAGAATTGCTTCTGAACTGATTCAATACGATCTAAATGTTTTTTATACTGCGTGATATGGGGAGTTAAACTCAATTTGGGGTCAAAAAGCATTCTAGGAGCAAACACTGTAGATTTTCGTTCCATGGGTTCATTGCCAATCGTATAGATAACCAGCGAAGGTTTGCAACTATGGAAAGTTATAAACATGCACTTGGAGCAATTAAGGTGTAATTGATTAAGCAAGCACCAGGACTGCAAGGAGTTTAAATCATACTGCAATTTGATAGAATGCATCGGGTCGTTGAAAGCCTTTCGTGTTAAAGTCCTCGAGGTACTGAGGTTCCCAAAAAAGAAACATCATTTGAGTACCAAAAACTCCATGAAATGACAAATTTTGGTATTTTTAAGGTAACCTCACAATCTTTCCAAGCTGCGATTTGTTTAAAAGAGGAAAGCTTACTTCTGCTCGACCGAAGTTTATATAGCCTGACACCTTCTATAACTTAAGGTTAATGTTAACTTAAGGTTTTTTGTTTTGTTATATGACAGCTAAACGATATATTCATCAGATTTTTACCTTACTCCTAAAAATTTTGTGAAAACTGATACTATTCATTGCTGGAACATACATACATTTGCACAAAATTAATATACCCTGTGTAACTTTGGTTTGGTTAACGTTTTTCGCATAAGAACTACTTTATCGACCGATCGTTTCTATGACAGCCATATTCTATAGTCATCCGATTTAGATCAAACTTGGCAGAATTGTGTGGTAGCATATAATATTGATCAGTTACAAGTTTGAGAGCGATCGTATTGAAAACAATATAGTAGGATGACTATAGCATATAGCTGCCACAGGAACCATCGGTCGAAAAAGTAGTTTTAGTGAGAAAAACTTTTTTGTCTTCAGCGCAAACGTTCCCAAACCTCATATTTATAAGTTTTCTATGCTTTCACATAATTCCACGGAGTTTGATGAAAATCGGAAAACTATATAGTATAGCTGCCATAGAAAAGATGGGTCTGAAAAAAGTCTTAGTAGGAAAAACTTTATTGTTTTCAATGCTATTGCTCTTAAACTTGTTACTGATCAATATTATATACTACCACACTATGCTGATTACTATAGAAAATAGCTGCCATAGGAACCATCGGTCGGAAAAGTAGTTCTAGTTAGAAAAACTTTTTTGTTTGCAATGGTAGCGTCTTTATACTTCCCAGTTATGAATATTATAAGTTTCCACATAATTTTGGGGAGTTTAGAGCCGAATGAATATATCGTACAGCTGCCATATAACAAACTGGCAAGCAAATGGTTTAGCTACGAAGTTTAATATGTAACTAATTTTATTGAATATCACATAAGCTAACAATTATGGTCAAGTCGAACGGAGCGATGGAGGCGCGTGCCGCGCGTAGCCGCAACCAAGCAAGAAACTGAGCGCCAGGGATGGCGCGTGTTGTCGTTCTGCTATCGCATCAGGGATGGTGCTCGACAAATGGTGTGACCAGAGGTGGCCAGGGCCCCATCCCTGGCGCTCAGTTTCTGGCTTGGCGTCGGCCACAGGCGGCGCGCGCCTGCATCGCTCCTTTCGACTTGACGATAATTGTTAGCTTATGTGATATTCAATAAAGTTAGTTACACATCAAACCACTTTAGCTAAAATGGTCATAGTAGTGGCGCCATCTATTGCTGAGTTTGGGATATAACTCAGCTCAGAATGATCGACGAAAATCATTTAAAACCTTCATTAATATTAATCATTCCGGCTGCAAGAGTATATAAACTTCGGACGAGCCGAAGTTAGCTTTCCTCTATTTTTTTATTTAAATCAAAAGTAAGAGTAATTTTTTAATTGATTGATAAAAATCAACAAATAATTTTGTTTTATAATTTTCATTTTAAAAATTATAACCGTTACGGTCCCAGGCCTTAACGCAAAATAATTCAATTCCTTTGATTGCTGCTAAATTTTAACACTCTATCATCAATCAATAAACAAACTATTCTACTTTGACTCATTTCAGACCAATCCTTCTAGATAAATTATATTAATATCCGATTTTGTTCCTGGACCGAACTGATTGAATCCAATTATATTGATAGGAGAAATCAATTATTAAAAACAAAAAAAATTTGTGCCCAAAAGGCCATTATCAGACCGAGGGGCCCTACGGGCTGGGAAGATCAGACTTATTATCAAAAACCTGTGCTCAATCTCAGCTCAATAGATTTCAAAATAAACTAAACTAGGCCTGTAAGGTTACATTTTATATTGAAAAACACGCTTAATTTATGCACATGCTTAACACTGCATGCCTTTTAGATCCAATTTGTATACCTTAGTTATATGTCACCACCTAGTCAACTACTCAATTAGCTAACCGACGGATATGTGGAACTATCAAAGTATCAAACATAAACTTGAATATATACATCCATAGCCGAGACGGAAGCGCCAAAGTGTTGAAAAGCCAATTAGCGTTGGCGGTTGACGCTGCCAGGAAGGAAGCCATAGAACACATGCTATGAAAAAGAAAAGTTTAAAATTTATGAAAAACCACACGCAGAGTCAACACCTTGCCAGACCATTGGGAGGGGAGCTGCTGCTGTTGCGTAATTTTCTGCGTCATTTAATTAAGCCGATTCTGGGCGCCCTGAGCCGTCTTAGTCTACCCACCAGTCAGTTCACCCAGGGGCTTATTAATTCGCATGTTCATGTGCATTATTCACAATATTTTCCTTAATTATTTATTCATAATTGCTTACAGTGCTTAAGGGTAGCTTAATTAGTAATAATTGGCATAAACAAATGCCCGACCAATTGGAAACATTGATACAATGTGTAGCCAAAAACCATTCATATCGACGTTCAAGGCTTCTTAACGCGGGTATCAGTCAGAAAGCAGGCCACAATTTTACTATTATCCTCCATATCCAACAGTTTCACCTCCAAACGTGTGGGTACTTCAGGTTGATTATTGGCCACATTCAATAGCAATTGATAGGTAACATCCTCGCCAGCATCCAAGGGACAGTAGGCACCATGCAAGAGATTATAACACACATTGCCACGTGAGGCTTCCAAATCATAAGGAATGGTTACGCCCAAGGAAGTAAGATGCACTTCAGCTGTCAACTTGCGCATAGAATTGCGAGCTGTAAAACGAATATTTAAACCATGACCTTAACTTAGCTTCCATTAAATCTAACTCACTGGCTACAAATTGTATGGCTATGTTGGCCTCTGAACCTTTCCACAAATCGCAGGGCAGTTTATCACAGTCATCAATTTGCACCATTAATGGTAGAGGAAGGTTAATGTCTGCACCTACGAGTATTACGAAACAGATTTATAATTAAAATTTAATTTTAACTAACTTGTTTAGGTCAACTTACATTGTCTGATCGGGGTTTCAGCATTGGCAAATGTGCAATATAAAACAAAATTTAGCCACAGGAAAAAGACGTTGTTATTAATCATATTGATAGTTGTTTTCTCTTCTTGGACTTTTCTAAATGTGTTGGCTGTTCTTAGCAATCGTGAGATATTTATACGTGAAATATTTCCCAGGTTCATGTGTACTTACAAGTTGTAATCTAATCGCATTGATTAATCGCTAATCTTGTGCACCGAGAACATGTTTGTGAACTCACCAATTGACTATTGTTTTCAAGATTATTTTAAGGAAGTAAGGGCGCTGTGGTCGAGTGCCTTGATGGCAGACGGACAGGGCGTAACCGGCTATTGAAGCTGAACGACAGTAAATATGGGCGATTCCATGAAGCCCACTTAAATTTTATTATGGTCGAAATAATTTTTTTTTTGTATTCGTTGTTGTAAAATATATAGTATATACGTATTTTCAGCATTTTGCCGAAAACTTAATTGTTGAGTTAAAATTATTGAATCTTTATTTAAATAAATTATATCAAGGGTTTATAGCAAGGGTTTTTAGACATCGGCCTAGACTAAAATCGTTTTTGAAATTTTCTTGGAATAAATTAGGTATAAAAATCTGGGCTGCATATCTCCTAGAAATAGGGAGGGGTTCACTCCGGGTTCAAACCCGTTAAACTTTTAGGGTTCAGGTTCACAAAGCGGGCTCAAATGGTCGTTGAACCTTGGTTCAGGTTCAAAACCCCGGAGTATACAACCCCGAAGCGGTGCAACTCCGATCCGGTTTGGCACAATTTGTTTATAATAATTTTGTTTGAATATTTATCACTTCATGTAGTACCTGTAATTCGGAGATTTTTGTACAAGTCTCTAGATAGTTCCTATGGCAGCTATAAGATATATTCATCCGATCTGGGTTCCGACATATAATAATATTTTAGCTCGATAGTTTTTAAAGTCAGAAACTATTTTGCGTACAGGCAGGCAAAGCTCAATCGACGTCCTGATCAAGAATATATATAGTTTATAGGGTCGGAAATGAATATTTCAATGCGTTGCAAACTTCTGGGTAGAATTCTAATACCGTTTGCAAGGGTATAAAAAGTATAATCAATAACTGAAAACAATTGATCGCAATAAAATAACATGTCGCTCCTCCACTTTGTCCCAAAATAACCACTTGCAAGTGCAAACGAACTTATCAAGTAGTGAGACCTCAATTACTCATCCGTTCCAGCGATGAGCATAAAAATAGCAGCCGATTAGCGGTGTTTTGGGTTAAAGCAACAAATTTCTTTAGCATAATTTTCGGCTGCTGCTTGCAACCCTCTGTTTATGTTATAAGCCATTAGCTACCATCACATTAACATCAATTTATATGCATAGCCAATTTCAAGCAAGTTCTACACAATTTCTTACACCCACTTGACTTTACAAAAGCTACTGCAAAAAGAACGGAACAGCAACAAAATCAAGGGGTGACACGACCTCAACCTTGT
The DNA here is from genome assembly GCA_037044535.1 of Lordiphosa magnipectinata. Classification (NCBI taxonomy): domain Eukaryota; kingdom Metazoa; phylum Arthropoda; class Insecta; order Diptera; family Drosophilidae; genus Lordiphosa; species Lordiphosa magnipectinata. The sequence continues at coordinate 41,628 of JBAMBO010002222.1, read as the reverse complement.
ACTTGTACCTAAATTTCATCAATATTTTCATAAATTTAACTGTTTTATATGCAAATTAGCCAAGTGATTTTACACAGCTTGCAGCTTGTAAGCTAATTTTTATGGAAAATTGAATTGCTGATTTTGATAAATGCGAAAATGATTGAGCACTCAATTGGTTGAATATTTAATTTAGTTAAAAATTTTGTAATTAATTTGAAAGTTGATGAATAATACGTTTCTCGGGGTTCCATGTTCGTTGCAAACTTCTGGGCAAAATTATAATACACTTTTCAAGTGAATAAGAACATCAAACGAGAAGGCTAAGCTAACTTCGACTGGGCCGAAGTTGATATATATCCTTGCAAATGCTGATTTTGAAATATCAGAGTTTAAAAAGATCCTAACATTAAAATCCAAAATTTTTGTCTTACAATTTTGTCTTGCAATTTGGACCAAGCATTAAAAGCATTCAGCGAGATATAAGATATATAAGATATATTCATCCAATTTCAACCTGATTCCACAAGTCTGTTTCAAAGAATTAAGTGTTGATAAAGGAAGAGTTTAGGAACGCTAACATTGAAAACAAATAAGCTAGAGGAAAGCTAACTTCGGCTCGAACGAAGTTTATATACCTTTGCAGCTTGTATAATATATACAATTTAAGGTTTTAAATGATTTTCGTGGAACATTCTTAGCTGAGCTATTTCCCAAAATCAGCAACAAATGGCGCCTCTACTCTGACCATTGGCCACCGACTCTTCAACTACACGTAACCCATCTCACGTTGGTCAAGCATCCGACCAATTTTCCAGATGTTACATTGTCCGCAGCCTGCCAAACGATCGATCATACTTATGGAAGTACATCGCGCAGCTGAATTTGGATCTTCATCGCATCTTTCATCATCGCCGATGTTCATGCACAACGATCCCCTTACCTGAACGACCTTTAGCAACATGCTACAACTCGAGACGCTCTTTGTTTGGCAATTGATGCCAGCCGGAGTCTACCTACAAGTTCTCGATCTCAAACGAAAGTCCTTAACGAGAGGCATCACGGAAGTTCACAACGAGTGGCAAGCGACAGTCCTTAACGAGATTCACCGCGAAAGTCCTTAACGAGAGGCACCACAAAAGTCCTTAACGAGGGGCAAACGAAAGTCCACAACGCGTATCAAACGAAAGTCTACAACGCGTGGCAAACGAAAGTACACAACGCGTGGCAAACGAAAGTCCACTACGAGTGGCAATCGAAAGTCTCTACTCGGGGTACAATACCCAGTACTATTAACTCTGCAACCTCAACCCAGCTTGCGCGAACTTTCTTGTCGACCACCACTCGAAGCAAAGTTCTCAACGCGAGGTTACCATCGACTCAACTACGACACAATCATCACAGCGAGAACTATACGCAAGCTTTCCTCCACTTTGGGACTTGTAAAAATACTGTAGATGCTCACCCCGGACATACAATCATCCCAGCTATACCTAAATTTTGAAGATCACTCGTTCCCCATGGTCTCTGGAGTGGGAGTACTGTAGCAGGCCAGGCCACCTCTGGTTACACTTTTAATCGTGCACCGTCCCTGACGCAGTAGCGCAGTTTCTGGCTGGCTTCGATCACGCGCGGGTGGTTCCCGCATCGCTTCGTTAAACTCAACAGTAATTGTTTGTATTTAAGTGATATACAATAAGGTTAATTACACATTAAACCCTCGTAGCCAAACCATTTGTTTGTCAGTTTGCTATATGGCAGCTATACGATATACCCATCCGACTTTGACCAAACTCCCCAATATTGTGTGGAAACCGATCATATTTATAACATTGAAAACAAAAAAGGTTTTCTCACTAGATACAAGCTATATGCTACAGTAATCCGATTTGGATCAAACTTGGCATAATTACGTGGAAGCATTTAATATTAACCAAGAACAATTTGGGGAGCGATAGCATTGAAAACAAAAAAACTAATACTTTTTATCAGACCACAAATACAAATATATGCTATAGTCATACGATCCGGCAAGGTATTTTACGTTGTTCTTTGGCGTTAGCTGTATTCCTTTTATCGTAGGTGGTGTCCATTGCGGTGCCTTGTATCTCTTGGTGAAGAGAATCAGGTCCGTCTTCTCCGCATTGATACTGAGTCCGGCTTCTGTGGCCCACTTTAGTATCTCTTTGAGAGTAGAGTCCTTGATTTAGCTAAGAGTCGATGGACATTTCCCCATGATAATTATGCTTATGTCGTCAGCATATGCGGTTATCTTGGGTGCTTTCCTGCGGAATTTTCGTAATAGTTCGTTGACCACAAGGTTCCATAGAAGGGGCGACAGGACTCCGCCCTGAGGCGTTCCTCCATGTGCCTCTTTCGTCATGGTTGTGGTACCCCACTCGGCTTGTACTCTTCTGCAGCTCAGCAGGTTGTATATCCAGGAGTCCAATGCCTTGCGTATTGCTAGTGCTCTTAGGCTTCGCATTATCGCTTCTGTGGTGACGTTGTTAAATGCACCAGATATGTCTAGGAATGCTCCCAGGGCAAATTCCTGATGGTACAGTGCCTTCTCGATGGTGGCTACTAGGGAGTGTAGCGCCGTTTCCACCGATTTCCCTTTCGTGTAGGCGTGCTGATTGTTCTCCAAGGTCAGGTTCAAGCCTTCTCTTATGTGGAGATCTAGCAGTTTTTCCATTGTTTTGAGCAGGAATGATGTGAGGCTTATGGGTCTGTAGTCCTTTGGTTGCACATGACTGCAGTTTCCCGCTTTTGGCAAGAATACAACGCGTGCTGTCCTCCAGACCACAGGTACATAGCTCCATCTCAAGCAAGCTTCAAAAATGGATTGCTCGTCGTTAGCATGGCTGGGAATATTCCATCCAGTCCTGGGGATTTGTAACTCGCGAACGAGTCGATCGCCCAACGGATTTGCTCTGGAGTGATGATGTTATTTGGGATGTTGATTTGATGCGTGTGTAGGTCATGAGGCTTATCTGACTCAGTGACTACAGTACAGCCTGGGAAGTGCGCATCAAGAAGAGCGCATGTCGCTTCCCTGCTGCTTTCCGTCCAGTGGCCGTCGTTCGTTTTCAGCTGACTCTGCATGGGTGGCTGCTTTGACAGCAGTTTCCTTCTGCTGGAGCAGAAGGTTCTCCACGCGTTTTGCTTTGCCTTTCGTACTTCTTTTTTGAAGAAGCGAATTCTTATCTTGTATTCTTCCCAAATTGTTTGCTCATCCGCTTCTTTGGCGAGTTTTAAGCATTCTTGCACGTCCTTCCTCTGCTCTTTCAGCGCTGGGGTCCACCAGGGGGGTCTGGTTCTCCGTTTGCTAACTGTGAGTTTGCGTGAGGATTTTTATGCTTCGGTTAGGTTGGACGTGAGCGTCTTTACGGACATCTCAATAACGTCTACCGAGCAGATGTTGTAGATGGTAGTAGGTAGTTTCTCATACAATTCTGGGAACTTTGTGGAGGATTCTGACCACCAGTTAAGAATGTTTTCATGGCTTCAAACACGCTTAAGTGCGAGAAAAGTCTTGATGGAATCCAGTAACTGTTTTGCTAGAGATCCAGTGTATCCAAATGGAATAAAAATCACCAAAAACAAGATTTTCGGTTGAAGTTTAGTTGTGGCCACCTTCGCTAGTTCTAATATGCGTAAAATTTCGCGATCTGAGTCCCACACGAAACGGTTTATTTCGGTTAACGGTTCCGGTACCAGTTCCGGTATTAAGCCTTTCATCACATGAATATATCGTATAGCCGCAATATAAAAAACTGGTAAGCAAATGGTGTGGCATCACATAGTCAGTGCGTGAGGCGATAGTTGCAGCTACTTATCGATATGGGTGGCAAGCTATCGTTGCAACACGGTGCCATCGCGAGCCGCCAATTCTCTACGAAGCGTCATTGCATCATCGTCAACTCAATCGACTTTCATTCATTCATTTTATATCGCAATACTCCACTAATATAGTTCACGTTCACTCTCACGACTCAACGCGATTTCGATGCCTGGTGAAATTTCAGACGAACAGCACGACGACGATGACCTGGATCAACTCCAACACGGAAATACCTCTCTTCAACTTCAACGTATCCAGTTTGATGGAAATGTAATGGTATATTGCGACATCTCCACTGGATTAAGCAGACCATATATTCCTCAATCCATGAGGTATGATGTTTTCGCTTCCGTACATAGCCTTTCACATCCGAGTGGCAGATCCACATTGCGACAAATACGACGATATGTATGGCCGTCGATGAGGAAGGACGTAACCTTATGGGCAAGAAACTGTGTACGCTGCGAACGAGCTAAAATACATCGACACAACAAAATGATTCCCGAGAAGATTGACATGCCCGATAACCGTTTCGACCACGTACATTTGGATATCGTAATCATGCCTCAAGTAAGTGGATACCGCTACTGTCTCACGATAATCGACCGGTTTTCCAGATGGCCGGAAGCAGTTCCGTTAAAAGAAATTACTGCCGACACAGTGGCTTCAATGTTCTGGTCACATTGGATCTCACGATTTGGCTGTCCCCATACCATCACCACAGATCAAGTATCTCAATTTGAGTCTGCCCTTTTTAAGGCACTCGGCGACTTAGTGGGCAGCAAACGTATTTATACCACGGTATATCATCCACAATCAAACGGCCTGATAGAGAGATGGCATCGATCATACAAAGCCGCCCTCATGCGTAATCCACAAACGCCTTGGACCGACTTGCTCCCAACCGTGTTATTGGGTTTAAGAACGAGCTACAAAGAAGACCTCGGTACATCATCTGCCGAGATGATCTATGGCAGTCTATCTATTCGAATATAATCCCAAATGAATTATTCGATGATTTGACTAAACCATTGAACCCAAAAATATTTATCGAAAAATTTCGAGAGCGTCTTTTTGGATCGAACCGAAGCATGTTCGGGCTAAAAACTTGAATGATTGTTCTCATGTCATGCTTAGGACAGACAGCGCTCGACAACCATTAGAACCTACATATTCTGGGTCCTACGAAGTGGTAAAACGATCTACTGATTGCGTGTTTGTCATCAAAATCGATGGCAAGGAAGTAGCTGTTTCAACGGAGCGCTTTAAGCCGGCGTTCGTGGCGAGGGAACAAGAAACCGGAATCGTTTCACAGCCACCAAAGACGCTGCACACTTAAGAACGACCTCGTAAGGTTAGATTCGCTCCCGACCTGGTCACTGTGGAGGGAGTAGCTGCGGCATCACCAAGTCAGTCCGTGAGGCGATAGTTGCAGCAAGCTATCGATACAGCACGGTGACATCGCGAGCCGCCAATTCTCTCCGAAGCGTCATTGCATCATCGTCAACTCAATCGACTTTCATTCATTTATTTTAGCGTGTAATACTATTATTAAATAAAGTTAGTTACTAAAGATAGCTAAAATGGTCAAAGTAGTGGCGCCATCTATTGCTGAGTTTGGGAAATAACTCAGCTAAGCATGTTCGACGAAAAGTATTTAAAACCTTAATTTAAATCAATTAAACAAGCTACAAGGGAATAGAAACTTTCCTATATTTCTGTCCATTGTCAAGCTCCAAAAAAAAAAATTTTAAGTTTAGGCTGGCAATTTTTCTTAAGAAGCCGTTACAATATTTTTTGCAGTAATAAAAATGGATTTGTATTCCTAGAAATACCATTTTTTTTAGCTCAGCTTTATGACGACTTTCTGGGAAATTCTCAAAGCATACAAATTTCAATTGCTTGCTTGGTATAATTTTTTAACTTTATACTCAAAGCAATGGCAGCTTAAACTACAGGGACAGTCAAATTATGCATAAAGTGGTCCCAAGCTAACATTTTAATTATATGTGAATTTACAAGCGTTACACATATTTTTGCTAACACAGAAAACTTCTAGTTCGCTTGAAACAACGATACCAACGATACAAAATACCAGCACGTCAGGACCCAAATTGCACAACAGTAAAAACTTGTTGTAACGCATGTTCTCTTGATTTCGGGCAACATGAATATTGCACACATGTATGTATGTAATTACACACAATTATACACACATTGAGTGAAGAATGGGGAGAAGGGTGGTACGAATTAATTAGCAGGCCTGTCTGGGGTGAGTGCTAGCTGTTTCGGAAAAATTTAATAATTTTCGCATGACGACATATGCAAATTGCTTCAAAGTGTGCAACAAAGCACAAAAACAAATATGCTGGTGAAAATCCTTAGGTAGAATTATCCCAAGGCTAGTTGGTCAGTTGACCACATTGTTAAAACACCAACAGTTGAATCCACTTGAGTAGTTCAAACTAAAAGGTATATGTAGAAAGAAAGCAGCTGGAAAGGGTGGTAATCTCACCTGTTGACCAGCACAAGCAGGGTGGCTCTGAGCAATTAGGTGTGACATTCGGAAATTCCTTTATTAATTGACAGCACACGTCCCCAAACAATTTTTTAATGAAAAATTAAATGAACGAAAATCAAATTGTTGTCGCCTAATTGAGATACACTGTCGGGCATATTAAATTACGTACAAACAAAAGTGTCAAATTGAAATGAAACAGACAGTCGATCCGAGCCAAAACAAGCAAGAGGGCAGAGGTCGCTTGGACTAGCGTGACAAATTGTTGGGCATTTAATGTCAGCATTTGATTTGACAAATTAATTGAGTTGTGTTGACATCAAATTGGGCAGCAACCAGTTTAATGTATTAAATATGGCTTAATATTGTGTACACTTAAATAGATATCTGTTTTAAATTCTGCCTGTGTAAAATCAATATGAAACCGTTGGAAGGACTGGCAAACATCGTATGAACGATAGTCTAGTTATAAGGAAAATAAGGTGTGACACTCGCTGGGTAGCACTTTGCACTCCCTGTTATATACAAATTTGGCAAGTACAGAGTATGTAAGAGTCGGGCTTGACCGACTTTCCCACATGTTGGTATACGGTAAGGCTGGAAATTAAAGCCAAATTTGTAATTTTAATGGTGAATTTTTTATTTTTTTTAGCCCTCATTATTTGTTCGTAAATGCTTACCCAGGTTTTACTTACTTTTTGCAAAAAATCAATATGCCGAACTCTAGAAAAGCCATATCAAAGATAAGCTGCAAAAAGCATCAGAAAAACTCTTTGGGGAATATGCAAAGAAAAAATTTTCTCATCCCCGTAAATTTGCAAAACGGAAATGGGGTAAGACATTTGCCTGTAAAAGTATGCCTCCTCACGTGTTGCTCAATTCGCAGATTTTCCCTCACAGATAATTGCATTAAATGCCACCGAGAACAGAATTGAAATCGAATCCAAAAATCAATGAAAGGTCTTTGGTGATGCTAATCAAATATTGCGGTTCCCTTTGGTAAAAGCCTTGAAGTATAAGTAAACATTCGCATTCAGGGATTTTTTTTGTTGTTTAGGATTTTCCATTGCTTTGACATATTAAATAATGTCACAACAATTACCACAGTGCAGCATGTGACAATCGAAGGTAATACCTTTGGTCCAGAAGGCAATGTTAAGCCGGAGAGGGGGAGATTAGGTAGCAGAGCAAGTTCAAAAGCATGTAGAGAAAAATCTCATGCTGTGCACCGGCCGTCTACATGCCAAATCACCACCCTCGAGGGTTGCGAAAAACATCGTAAAACCAATCCACTGCATTTCAAACATTTTCAAACATTTCAAACACTCCTCGCTCACTCATCGTTGATAGAATTTTCACCACATTTTGGGAGGAAATAATATTTTGCAGCTTACTTTAAGCCTGTTTCGTAGGACGATTGTGGCCCTGACACAAATGTCTGTGGGTTGTCTCTTTTTTCATCTTTAATGCCTTACATATGAGTGCTCAAGAATTTACCAAATGTACTATACAATACATTTTGCACAGGCTGCATTTCAAGAACATCAGCAATAAGCTTTGCGCGTTGTGGGTTTCTATTTTGATTGTTTTGTCTGCTTCTGTTTCTTTTTGTCATATGAGTGCTTGCCTAATGGAACCGCTTACTCTTGTACGAAGTAAGCAAACAAGTTTACTTCTACATTGAAATCGGCAATTTGGCAGACTATTTGTTAAGTGTTTAGCAACGAGCTCTAGCAACTCCGGCATAAAAAGGCATCTGCTGGCAGGAATTGCACGTAACAATTATGGAAAATACATTTTTTTAAATCATAGAACTTTTTAGCGGGCTCTAGGTCTATACGTTATGATTTTCATCATAACATTTCTAAAAAAAACAAGACACGCACAACACCACAAAAGAGGCTGGTTGATCGTATAGCTATTTCATAAACTTCCACAGTTCAATCATCAGCGATCTTTTGCCCAACTTCAACGAGTTTTTTAAATTATTTCAAACTAAAGGTCCTATGTGAATGCACTCCATGCCTAGGAAGTTTAGTTTGTTTATTATTTTTATTATCTTAGTGCTACAAGTACATGGAGACTTATGTTTATGGCACTAATCACAGGTTGACATCGATTTGAAAACAATACAAAAATATACCAACTTAAACTAAGGATAAATTATATAAATAATCAATAATTATATTAAAAAATTAAAAAAAGAGGAATGGTTATATTTGTGCTATTGTTTGAGATGGTGTTCTAAACTTTTCTTAAATAGTGGTGCGCTTTTTATCGATTTAATATTGTTTGTTAAATGATTCCCAAGGCGAATAGCAAATGGGAAATAATGGAAGTCTGAGGTAGCGAGTTCATTTTTAGGGCAGATTAGATTTTTAGTTCGTTGAGACGCTGCAAAATTTAGTATCTCATAAAGATATGAAGGCTCTGAAGTGTTAATTATTTTGTGCAGGAAAATGAGAGCTCTCAAGCAAATCCACGAGTCTAAGGCAGTGGCCTGCACGTCTTAGTCTCCAGTGCACTATGTTGAATTTGACCCGTTTCCGTGGCCAAAATCAAAATTTTTGAAATGAACAAGATTTTTCACTGCAGGTTTCTTGTATAATGATGGTTATTACTATAGGAAGGTATTTTAGAAAAGTGGGCGTGTCAACGCCCCCCTCCGCCCACAGAAATGGAAAAAAAAACGAAAATTTAAAGCAATTATAAAGTTAGAGACCCCAATTTTGGAACACAGGATGAATGTCCTATTTTAAATGTGTCCTGCAAATTTGGTCCAGATCGCATAATAAATATAGAAGTTATTCAATAAGAAAAAAATTTTTTTTGTTGTATTATTTTATGTATTCATTTTCAACTTCATCAATGTCATCAATTTCATTATTATTATAAAAAAAATATGTATTGTCGTCTTCCCTTGCGTCAATATCATTTGCAGACTCATCTGCAGATTCAACTTCACAAGCCAACAGCTGGATGACTTCTACTGGCAAAGCAAGTCTCTTATGTTTTTGGATCCGCCTTTTTAAATTTAAGGATGACATTATGGGGTCGGAAGTATCCATTGCTCTGTGAAAAACGTCTGTAAGGTTGTTAATTCGGCTGTTTTTCCTTGCATGGTGTAGTCTGTCGGATTTATATATTTTATTTCTGGATTCAGCTGCTTCTTCACCGAAATATAACCGACTGGAAGAACAGTGTTTTCCAATATAACTCTTGAGTGGACAAGAATCTTGTGGACCGTCGCTGTCATTGGTAGCCAATTGGTTGTCAATTATTATGTGACCAGTTTGATGGAAAATTCTTCAAATTTTTCGGCAATTATTGGCAGCTGACAGGATAATGATATAAGTATATTCCTCATGTTTAAAATAAGCTGTGTATCGACGCCAGTTATTTCTGCGAAAGCTTCATATTCGCTGAATGCACGGCGTGCTGTATTCCCAACATTTGTGCTTCCGAATCCTCCTTGTTTTGGTTGGTCAACTTTCAGGGACAGCTTTTCCCAAAACATTCGCTGAATATTTTTTTTTTTTGCAACACATTTCTTCACATCCATTTTATACCCAGCATGAAGTACGAATTCAAAAAACCTCAGCCAACAATGTAATGGACTTAAACCGTATTTTAGATTGAGGAGAATGGGAACAAATTTAATGTACTTAAAATTCAAATAAAAAAAGGCTCATATAACCTTCCATCCAATTTGAATATGTCTTTTTGAACCTTTCCACCTTCCTACAGCATTTTTGGCAATTTCGCCATAAATTTGCAGAAAAATTTCGGACTTCATCTTTTAAATAACGATGATTTTCTTCCAAAACGCTGCCATCAATTTTGTCACTAATAAAAGTGTATATAGCATTTTGTTTCTCACAAAAGCTCCTTTGTTTACGCCGCACTTCTAGCAGATCTGCATTGCTGATTAAGATGTTGCTTCCTAATAAATGAAATAACGCAAAAAGGCGCAAAAAGCGCACAATGTGCTTACTAGTTCTGAATTCAGAATTGACAACTCTACAACATGTATATAGACACTCAGTGAAATAATTTGAAATTTGTTTTTAAACTCTTTGGAAAGTTCAACTTTCTTTCCAAAAGTGACAAGGGGACACCACTTGCTAAATAAACAAATTGTTAGAAAAATACGAACGAAACACGCAACATATTAGTATCAACACATAGTACTAACCTGAAGAATTAATATTCATTTTAAATTTGATTATTTAATGATTTTTTGTCGGAGATATGCCAATTTGAAATTGCACCGCAAAGTTAACCTTTAAGACAGCACGTGTTGTTCGCTTGCAACAGCTGACTTTAACAGCTGTTATTTTAACACTAAACTGTTAAGTTAACATTTTAGGTATGTAACATAGCATTTTGATCATTTCTTAACATGGTAACATTGAAAAAACGGAAATTTGCATACTCGCGAAAAATGAGTTTTGGCCACGGAAACGGGTCAAATTCAACATAGTGCAGTGCTCTGCGGCAGCGACGTCGACACACCGACAGTATACGAGCTTATACTGCTCTCTTTTGCATCAACAAAGATGTGCTAAATGAGCGCGCTCTCGCGTAGCTAAACACACACACACAACGCCAAAATTTTCTCTTCAAATTCGGATATGTGATCCGATAGTTTTTTGTTGTAGACATACCTAGCTAAGTTGTTGAAAGCAGCATTAAGTTTACATTTAGACTTTGCACTACAACTACCGAACACTTCCACACTGTATAAAAGCGAAGCTACCAAGTATGTTTTTGCCACCAGATATTTAATATGTGTTGGTATGTAACTTTTCGTTAGATTTAACTGCCGGATTAAGGAGTATGTTTCGCCAATTGCTTTGTTTATGTGATCATCTCATGATAAAATATTGTTAAATGTAAAACATAAATTTACTGCTTGCTCAACGTAGTCTATACTGATACCATTAATCTTTAGATTTGGTAAGCAACCTGTATCAAATCTCTTTTTATATTCAACAATACACTTGGACTTTATTGGGTTGATTTTTAGACCATTTTTCTTTGCCCAGCTCCGTATCAGTTCAAGTTCACTATTACAAACATCAACACATTCAGAAATTTTGTTTAACGGACGACTGACATACATCTGGACATCATCTGCATACATTTGAACATCACATTTAGACAGAACATTTCGGAGGTCGTTAACATATATCGAAAAAAGTAGTGGTCCAAGAACTGATCCTTGAGGGACGCCACGACTTAGTGACAGAAAGGATGATCTTCTATTTACAGTAGCTACTGCTTCCAGTCGGTCATGCAGGTACGAGCTCATCAATTTTAATGCTGTACTGGAGAAATTATATAATCTACTAAGCTTTAATAATCTAGCAATGTCAAAAATGTCACGTTGCTCTTGTCCATATTTCGTCGTATATCTTCGCTGTTTTTAGTTACGGTAGTAGTGCAACTTCGAGGTTTTCTGAATCCTGATTGTCTGTCATTCAGCAGAGAGTTTTCCTGCATGAACTTAGATATTTGACATGACATGACTTGCTCAAATGCTTTAGATAAGAACGGTAATATGGAGATTGGACGATGTTCATTATTATTTTTTGGAATTGGCAGTATTTTTGCCATTTTCCAGGCATGAGGAAAAGTGGAAGTCATTAATACTGTGTTGTATAAATGCGTAATATGGGATAGAATTTGAGGAAGAAGAGTTTTAATCAATTTGGGGTCCATTTGATCTAGTCCACTGGCATTTGACTTTACTTTTAGAATAGAAGATAGGACATCACATTGATCAACACACACAAAGTTAAAATAAGGACTTAAATTATTAATTGCTTCGGATGCATGCCAGAAGTACTTCTTTCGCTCTTATTTCTCACGTAAGGCATGGGAAAATCTGAGCGCTCCAGTACAAACACAGTAGAGTGGGTCAATTTGTATGGATCAAAAAAAATCTCCAAGCGGTTGTCAAAATTGTAATCTACGACGAATTCTAAGAAGGATTACCCAAGAAACCATGGGTCTAAAATCAAAATCGAGCTTCTCGTTTTTAACAAGAAACTTTTTATACACAGATAAAAAAATATGCAAAATCTACACGAAAATGTGTGATCTCTTCACTTTTTGAACGGGATTTTCAACCCATAACGTTTGTGTAGCTTTTCTGCACGCCGCGTTTAGAAATGAGAATGCTTAACGCGACGTGTTACAAAGCTACATACACAAACGTTATGGGTTGAAAATCCCGGTCAAAACGTGTAGAAATCCTACATTTTCACTTACACAGAAAAAAAACAAAATGACTGCGCACTTTTTATTTATTTATTTTTATTTATAAGAGCGCGCGCTGCTGCTGCTGCTATCTTGAAAGCTCAATTATTTCGCTATGCGCATCATCTCAGGGCAGAAGAGGACCACCAAGTTCGAATTCAGTGGTCTCATCATTTATATAGGGGAATGAAATTTGCACACGCTTCGTGTAGATTTCCAACATGTAGCATTCAGCATTTGTAATTCCAAACGCTACGTGCAGAAAAGCTACACGAAACGTGTTGAAATGGGAAAGCAACACGATTCGTGCAGAAAACCTACACGTAGCGTGTGGAAGAGATCAGTTTTCTCGACGAAAAATGTAAGAATTCAGTACTGATTTAGAGCTTCACTTTTCGTTTAGAATTTACACAAGCGCGTGTAGGATTTCAATATCCAAGTGGTATTCAGATTGCTGCATGAAAAATGTAGAAGTTATTTAGAAATAAGCTTATTTTCTTATGTCGTGTAGATTTGGCATTTGCCCACGCAGCATTTAGCTTTTCAACCCAAAGCGTTTAGATATTGAAGTCCTACACGTTACGTGTTGGATTTCTGCATATTTCACAATGCACTTTGCTCCTATGAAATAATTAAATGTTAATACCACTGAAAACATTAAAATGCTAAAACATTTATTCATGTTTTATGAACGAAAAATAACAAATCAAAATCATGACCATTGGATATTGATTTTAGAAGGTGATATTTTTCTCTGTGTAGTTGTGGCACTCGGAAGCCAAACTGTATCGGTACAATGATTAAGTTCTTTTCGGTCTTTTTCGGATACCGGTATCCAAAAAAGTTAATGCTTCTGGCTCCCGTTGTAAAGTTGGTGTAAGTCGGCCAGATCGATTATATGACAGCTAAATCAAATAATGATCTGGTACGGAGATGCTTATTTCCCGAAGGGAACCTGCAACTGGCCAGCGGCCCCCTTTAAAAGCACGTTCTAATTCCCAAACTGTCCCTGCACCTGACAGATCTACATCAAAGTTATTGCGATCGGGTCAATGGACGTTTTGAATGCACAAATGCAATGTGGTTGGGAAGAGAGGGCGCTCTGGGGTCTCCGCTTTATAAACCATTGCAGTGTTGTTCGTGAACTATTTCGTGGAAATCAATAAAGTACGTCAAATATAAAACTTAAGACGTTAGCCTATCTATGTTGTCTTTGCCTGTTAGTGGCGGTGGTCCATGCTGATATTGAAAAGCCAGCCACGCAAGCGATGTAAGTATTCGACCTTAACTATTGAATTATAACCATGACTTAAATCACATTATTTAGTCTCAGGAGCGAAACCATTTCCCTAGGAAGATTGAGTCGATTAATGTGTAACTCCGACATGCTTAATTGTTAAGGGCTCAACCCAAGAGTTCGAAATTGATTTTGCCGTAGATGATTCCTTCTATGCGTTACAAACGTCAGGTCAATTTTAATATACCCTCTACAAAGGTATAAAAAAGAACAAGAAACCCAAATCCCTTAACTCTTTGTTGTGCGAACAAGCCACAATGCTTTATGAATTATTAATAATATTTTAAAAGCTGTCTTGTTTTCTGTGATGTAGCATTTTGGATAAAAACTTTTTCTTTTAAGTCTTTAAAGTTTCAATGCAATTTGCAAGACTTAACTAATTCTATTACCTCCATGTAAACTTACATAAAGAAAGCAGTCTCCGCTCAAGAGCAAGCTATAATTAAATCAGTTAACAATTTATAATCCTTATGACCAATGAAACTTGACGATTAATCAGACCTAGCACAACTGTTCAGGCTGGCAGCCAACGTAAAAGAAGACGAGTAATGTGCCCAGCTATCAAAAGTGAATGAGTTAAAACTGTGGCAGTCTGTCCGTCTTATCAAGTTAGTTTAAAACATTTTACACTCAGAAGAAGTAATGAAAATAAATTTAGCAGCAAGTTTATTCATAACCTTCATTAAGAAATGGAACATTTTTTGGATAGGTTTTAAATATATTAATGTATTTAATTCTGTATTTCCTTTGTGGCACTAAAAAGTATCTATTAGATATGCCTTTTTTACTTGCTGAGTGCTTTGATAACACAAGGCAACAAAATTTGAATTTTTTCAGTATATTGAAAGGTTGGTGGTGATTCTAGATGATTTTCGTGTGCTGAACACGAATTTGTCTTCAGAACGTCGAGATTTTTAATTATTTAAGCTTAAAGTTGCAAAAAATGTGTGTGTATGGAGATGTAGATAGAGATGTAGATAAAAAGAACGGGAGTCACGAGTTGCCAGTGATGTGCGAATCAGTTAGGAACTGTGACTGGAACTGGATCAATGATTGGAGCCGGATGAACTGTGATTCGCCACACCTCTGTGGCAGCCCTGGCCACACTAATCATCGTAATCTAGCCTTAACTAGCCCTAACGCGTCAGCAAGTCAGTCTTTGGCCTCGGACAGCATGCGCCTGTTCAATTTACCGATAACACTAGGCAACAAGGTCCAGTAAATTAAAGAATTGATTGTGATTCCAGATGATTTTCGAATCTGTTTTCAAAAATGGTCCATTACATCGAGATTGTTAGAAATTTGAGCTTAAAGTTGCAGAAAAATTTTTTCCGTCCCATTTTAGACGCGTTTTGTAGGGAACCTATACATTTGTTTTGACTTTTTTTGATAATATCGTAAATTACTATTTCTCAACTTTAAAATAAACTATCGAAAAGAATCGTACGATTATTTTTAGCACAGATATACCAATGCAACCCACACCTCCTGGGACTCGAACCACGACTTCTTCCGTTCAATAATACATAGCTGAAGCATTGGCACGGTCGATTAGCTGATTTGGTCGTCGGGGGATAAGCGCAGCCAGTTGCAGTATAAGAACTCAGACTACAAAAATCTCTGCTCTTATACTGCAACTGGTTGAGCTGTACAGTTGACGCTTGATGGTAAAGTCAGCTAAGGGATAGCCCCTGTGTAGGGATAGCCGTGTGTGTGGTTCTGTGTGTACTGAGTTCAAGTCCCAGTAGCGGCGGATTAATAATTTACAATTTATATAAGATTTTCAGAAAGAAGAAAATGTTAATAACTAAAACAAACACCCCCAAAACCAAAATATATTTCCAATCTCTAGCGTTGAGTTTCACTTGAGAGCCAAAATTATTGCAAAGCCCAAATCCATGATTTGCAGATACTCCGGGCCGCCGTCCTGCAGACGACAGCAGCATTCCTGCAAAGAAATGCATATTCAACAAACTTTGAATGAAGCATTAAAAGTGCTACTACCCACCCCCAACTTGCCGCATCCGTCTGGGCATCCGTCAGGGCCGCATGATGCACTATATACTCCACAAACTGCTTCATCTGTCCTACACTGTAGGCCGAAAAGCCAATCTCTTGTATAAACTTCTCCATACGATTTTAGTTGCCCGAATGGCAGACATTCAAATAATCCTCCAAGTAGTAGTCCGGGTTTATGACAGACATCTTAAACGGGTCGGCCCGTTTTTGGTGCAACGCGATGTCACTACCGGCATCAACACATCTGTGTTCCTGTTGAGCAGCATAGTTGGTAAATTATTGTTGGGCATTGCACCAGAGAATATAGCCAACTTTATTTATTATTACTTACTTCCTAGTGCTACAAGTTGATTGAAACTTATGATTAGGTCACTAGAGATATTTGAGATATTTCCGTAAACGTGTATTGAGCATGGTTTGCTTACATTTGCAGGTCCTGTGGCCACATACAGGAACCTTTTCCAACCAAATTGGTTTTAATATAAGCTGAATTTAATATCGTTACAGAGAAACCAAACGCGAAGTTTTGATTTTGTTCATAAGATACACATTATTGGATTTTAAAACGGAAAATATGGTAAGCTCCGCTTTTTTTCCAAGTTTAAATTATTCTGTAAAATGTTCTGATAATAAAGAAAAAATTCTCGAAAATTTCTAGTTGATATTTTTTTGACTCCTCTAATTTATTACATTTTTAGTTCTTCAGTTATAGCCCAAGAACTATAAAAATTTCCGATTTTTTTTGCATAATAATTACCACAGGACCTACAAATGTAAACAAACCCCGCTCAGCACGCGTTTATGTAAATATGTCGAGAACAACAATTGATTTGAAAATACTTATGAAAAGTTTGCTCTCTTCTCTGGTGCAAAAGTTGGCCTTTATTTGAAAACCTGTGTTATTATTAAATGAATTGAAAAACACATTAGATGTTTATTTGCATTATGCCTTTTGAAAATCTGCAGTATGAGTGCAGTAACCTCCAGTTGATCGTCGGTAATTGCATGAATCGACATTTTCCTTAAAATTTTGTCCGGCACACTTAGTTGGGGCCCTGACAGAGAAATGTAAAGAAATGGAAGTGATTTATAAAGTTGAAATTCGGTTCGCCCATTTTTTACATTGATATAATAGGCATTGATGTAGGCCACATCCTCGTTGCCCGATCCGCTATTGCTCGGTCTCCTTTAGGGGGTCAATTATGGCTGCACTATGCGCTATACTACCGCTTGATAGGAGGCCAGCAGTTCGGTGTCCACTGAACTGGGCATTTGGTTTGTGGTTGCGGATGTTCAATGATATTCCTGTTGGTCTGGAATCGAACTGATTGTAGAAACTGGAGGTGCTTTGGACATTCGAAAGCTGGCCAAATAGAACTTAAACTCCTCGCGGAAGGTCTGTGGTGACAGGGTGCGTGTCATGACAGGTACTGACCAGGACCGTGCTCCGGTCCGCCTGAGTTCCCTGGCTGGTGGCCGAGTGTTTCTTATCTGTCCCATACCTCACTCTTCACTTTCACGGCGTTTATAAAACTCAGCTTGTCCGCCCTAGAAAATGCCATTGGGCGACGTTTTCTGCCAGAATCTTTCTTTGCTGCGCACATTTTCAATTTATGCTTCCCCTAACCCGCACAAATTAGAATCGAATCCTATGTATTTTTTTTTATATGTCATCGCGAAAAAGAGGCGCTAACAGCACTTATAAGCATTAACATAATGTAACGTTAACGCAATACGTAGTAATTTAAAGGGTGTTTCTACTACAGCTGCGTCAGCGCACGCGCGTTGAACTCCATATAAAATAAAAGTCAGTTAGTGGCCGATGGGGGGGTGGTGAGGGGGTCAGGCAAAAAGTTGCATCCACTTAGAACGCTGATTCTGGCAACAATTTTTTTTTTATATTTATACGATGAATATCGATAAGTTTCGATATAGATAAGACATTTTGATAACAAAAACAGTAAATCATAAATTATTTAAATATTGTTGATTTATTTCAATAAAGTTTTTTAAATTCAGTCCAAAAAGTACTTGTAGAGATGCAATTATATGCTTATGGTTTATTCCTTGAATGCCAAGTGTGGGCTATCCAACAGAGCGCCCTCCACCTGGGAATAAAATTAGGCCAGCTAAATTTGGATAATCCAAATAGCCTTCTAAACGTTCAACATTCGCCTGATAAGCCAGGCGTGTAAATAGCGACGGTCCGCTTGTCCAGTTCATGCGGGCTCATTTATGCAATCCGAAACCCCCCAGGCTACAGCTGCACTAAAATCTGAAATATTTGCCTCTCCACAGGAGCACATTCCGTGAAAATCGTCTGTCTTTCAAAAGGAACTGGCTATAAATAATGAATAAATATAAAACTGGAATACTGGTGGAATTGTTTCTAACTTACAAATGCCAAATGCTACGTGGATGCGACTCTTCGTACGCAACGCTGGTCACAGCGCACACGTTTATCATTTACAAAACCTACAAAATTAGCTGCAATAGTTAGTTGGCAAAATAATTTGACTTAAATTAATTTTGATTGATCAATCAGACAAGATCAGCTGTTGTGGTCGCTGAACGCAGTGGAAACATTTTATATGGATTTATCGATAAATCGTGCAATCGATGACAGCAGGCGTTGAGGCGGAAATCGGCAACTACTGCGATGTGTGGAAACCGAATATGAAACGGCAGTCGCTCGAGAAATGCGGAACTGATCACATCGTTCGAAGGAGGGCTCCACGTATGCCTTTCTCAAGGCGCGTGTGTCTGACACGCCAGTCTTTTTCAATGCTCATGTTTTTCCGGTTTTGTTATGTGCTGGTATAAAGCTAAGACCCGAAATGTTTGTTTGTTTTGATCTTAATGTTTATCGATCTACACGCCGCCGATAACGAGATTGGAACCAGGGCTGCGCATGAGTGGTATACTGGGTCGTGCTGGTTCACTAGTTCCGAAGGTTCAGGGAGTGAGCGGCTCAAAATTTTAAATTGTTACCGTCCTGTGCGAATAGTGGCTCAGAGTAAGAAGAAGGGGCTAAAGTTTTTTAAAAGTCTTTGCCTAGCTCTTTTGCGGAATGCACGTAGCCCAGCCTAAAATTACATTAATAGAGGAAAACTTAGCAATAAGTCTCTATCTCGGTAAGAGTGAATAAGTGTATTTTTGTACGGATATTTTCTGGAAAGTTTTCGCGGAAAGAGAAGCTTGATTGCTGGATTTGGCAGCGGCCCCTCAGAGGATCCAATTTTTGTAGGAGAAATTGGCCACCCACCTCTGGGTGGCCCAAGGTTTTTATACATAATTAAAAGCCAAGTAAAAGCCAGACATGGCAGTAGGGAGCTATAGTATTTAAGTATTTATTTAATTTATTCCCTTAATTTAATTTATTTATCCCATTTATATATATATTAATGTTAGTTGTCGTGTATTCGTCCCAGAGGTACCCTGGTTAGGAAACATAATGAGGATGTCTATAGTTGTTAGTGGATCGTTATATAATATATGTATTTGAGAGTGAATAGAATATGTTAGTGTAAATTTGTTCTAGGGGGTGAGGTGGCGTTCTGAAGATCAGTGTCTGAGAGTTAAGGAAGTTGTCCGATTTTTGTAAGTCAACCTATGGTAGGGCGGGTAATGTTCTGGCAAATAATTCCAGCTATTTTTGCCTAGTATTTATGTTTAGTGTGTGAGCCGTGACAGGCATCTGAAAAGATATACATTTTTTGTTGTTAGCCGACCAGTCGAGCTATCGAGGTCGTACTCATCCCTGAGTCAGCCGTAAGCTAGCCGGCGATCGATAGTGGGACAGAAGGTCGGATCATAACAGTTTTAACCTAACTTGTGAACTACATCGAAGTATAATTCAGACATCACCATCGAAAAATGGTCAATCTACTATTACAAAAAACATTCAAGTGAAAACTACTCATTATTGTCGCGAACAATAGCGTGATTATTGTATTGAACATTAAATTTGCGTATCACCAATCGTTTGTTTCGCGCACACATTCGATATTCGTACTTGGTCACTGTTTGGAAAAGCGACCAACCCCCATCGCTAACGCAGCGATAAGAGCTAAAAAAAAAAAAAAAAAAGAATATGAAACGGCCGCACGAAAACATCAAAGCGCGTTTTAAAAAGGCCTTACCCAACGAATGAAAACGAGAATACCCTGGCAAATTGCTGTTTTTGAAATGTCAAAGTTTAAGAACGCTTACATAAAAATCAAAAACAATTTTAACTAAAACCCATTTTCCGACAGACAAACATCTGATTTCTACCAAATTTCGCGAATCTTTTTGAAAACATATCAAATTGACAATCGCCTAGTTTAATAAAGATAAAATTTAAAACAGAAAAGTTTTTCTCACTAACACACATTTTCCGACCGATCGGTCCTATGGCAACCATAAGATATAGTCATCCGATGTCGATCAACTTTTTCAAATTAGTTTGAAAGCGTTTAATATTAATAATCACTGAGCTTGAGAAACCGAGTTTTATGACGCTAGCATTGAAAAGAAAAAAGTTTTTGTTACTAAGACCCATTTTCCGACCGATTGTTCCTATGACAGCTATAAGATATGGTCATCCGATCTTGACCAAAATTTGCCAATCTGTTTAAAGCATATAATATTAATAATGGCCGAGTTTAAGGCCGCTAACATTGAAAACAGAAACGTTTTTCTCACTAAGACCCATTTTATGACCGATGGTTCCTATGACAGCTATAAGATATAGTCATCCGATCCGGTTGGTTCCGACATATTAGCAGCTTGCAGTAAAAAGAAGACTCTGTGCAAAATTTCAGCTAGATAGCTTTAAAACTAAGAGACTAGAAAGACTTGGGATGCTATAATATATAAATATTTTTGCTATATTAATAGTAATCAGATAATTATTATTATCTGAGGAAAAAATATAAGTCTTCAATAACTGTTATCCAAAGACTAATAAAAAAAAAAGTCTTTAAATAACTATTAACTGTGGACTTATATAATAAAAATAATAACTGTTTCCGTCCCTGTTGTAAACAATTTACTATAATAAACTTTTTACGTTACTTTGCCCACTGTACAAGTGTTGGAAAACAAACGACATGTCAGGCAACAGCTGATTACCAATTTTGTGTTGGCAATAATAATTAGAATTGAGGTACATAAACATATAAAAGCAGTTATAGGGGCATTAATCAATTTTTTTGAACTTTTAGAGCAGCTATGGGATCATCTGGTCATCCAAATGTTATCATACCAGCGGTTTCGAGGAACAAAAAAGCCACCAAAGGGGGAGTGTGCCAACAGCAGCAGAACTGACAACGCCAGTGTACATATGTGTGTGTGTGTGTGTGACCAGCGGCCAGAGTAACAAATATGAATTTATAAATGTTTTTTATCAACTAA
The DNA here is from genome assembly GCA_037044535.1 of Lordiphosa magnipectinata. NCBI lineage: Eukaryota > Metazoa > Arthropoda > Insecta > Diptera > Drosophilidae > Lordiphosa > Lordiphosa magnipectinata. The sequence continues at coordinate 20,310 of JBAMBO010002222.1, read as the reverse complement.
TGAGTGCATTCATAGGTTCCATAAAGGTGCAGAGTACACCAACAGCAGCTTGCAATTTATGGGCTTCCGTAGGCGCCAGGAAAAGCAGCGCAGCCATGGCTGAATGGGCATGTGCATGAGTGTGTGTATGTGTATGGCCAGCAGCCGGCACAAATTATTGGATTTGCAAATGTTTAGCAAACAACTAAAAATCCACCTTTTGGTAACAGCCAGCAAGCCATCGGTACCCGTATGTGTGCACTGGGATTAGCATCGCAGCCCGTGCCCATTGGTGCGCGTTTGGCCAGCAGCCAATGTAGAGTATGTGGATTTTCAAATGGTTGACAAATACTTATTAATTAATTTGCAGAATCCAGAGGCATGTGGGACGTCGAGGTGATAGTTGGCGAGTCATCTGAGGCACCTTGGTCTGGCCACCAGAGTCAGGGCGGAAGTATAAATGAGCCCGCTCTTCCTCAAATTGCGGCACCTTCGTTCAGTTCGCAAGGCCATGGTGACGTTATCAGAAGTGCGCAATAATTGGTTGGCAAACCAGCGCCGGTCATGAACTGGTCGCCGAGACGTACTTGGCATAAACGCGACCAATGTCTGTTGCAGCTGCCTCTGCTTCCTCTATCGCAGGCCATAATGGACCTTACTAAACATTTACCACGAGTTCAATAGAGAATTGTTAGCATTAGTGGAGTTAGTAGCAGCCTTAACACTGCGGCTGCAGTTGAGCATCCATGTGAGGGGCATACACCTGAGTAGCATGCCATGTTTGAGTGGGATCTGTTTCTGTGCGTTGTAGTGTGGCTTGATCAAAGGCGTCCTGTCGCTGAGTAGGGCGTCATCCATTTTATGGGCAAGCTCTTCAAGTGCAGCCAACCGAAAATCAAGTTGCTGTTCCTAAAGTAGGGCATCCACAGACGAATTTGTTCAACGAATTTGTTGTGCTCGACGAAATGTTCGCCGTTAGTGGAGGTGTTCGTGACAGATTTTTGTGTTCGACTTTTTGTTCGCAGAGAATAGAAACGTTTCTATCTTGCGTGTGTTCGTGAGAACATGTTCGTCAATGGATGGGAACAAGTGCACGAACATCCTTTGTCAAAAATATTTGTAGATTGAATACGGACCCAAATAAGCAACGAATTGTGGCTGGAATTTATTGAATGCCCCTAAAATGTGCTTTAAGCTAATTTGTACCGCCATCTTGGCCATGATTGTGTTTGTTTTCGCTGCCATATTTTCATGTTTACTCGTTGAGATTTTCAAGCAAATGATGTGAGAAATGTTCGCCTGGTTAGTGGACAAATGAATTCTTGTTTGACAAATTTGTTCGTCGAACAAATTTGTGTGTGGATGCCCTGCGTAAGTTAATGGGCGCATTTAGCAGATAAATCCGATTAGCGATTACAGAAAAGCTTCTGCTGAATGGCTTTGATAGCAGGCTTTAAGATATTCTGTGGCTTTAGTTCTTTTTATCAAATAAAAACCCTTTACGGATAATAAATATAAATATTCATGTGAATGCTTTCAGAAAGGTAGGCTGACCCAGCAATCGGTAACCAATCATACTTTTTGTTCAATTTCTTTCCGACAATCATCATTGTCAATTTTGCCATTCGCAGTCTGAAATCACTGCATACAGCAGGTAAAATCGGCAATTATAAATCGACAATGGGCCCAATGGCTGTTGGACTAGGGCACCTTTAGGTGTGGTTAGAGGTGGCAGTCTAGCAGTAGTCGTTGAATTTCGATTTTATGTTTTTTAACACGATCAGCAATCACTTCCCCAGTAATCTCTCCCCATCCGAGTTTTCTCGAGAATTGGGGCATCCTGATCCATTTGCAATAGAGTTGGCACGGTAAATGCCTTGTCACAGAAATTTCACACACTGGCGCCAGTGTGAACTCTATTGACTTGAGTCAATAGTTACAGACAATAGTGTGTGACGCAGTGTACACCCAGCTTAACTATTGCACTGGTTACAAAAACACGAAAAACTTAGATTTAATTTGAAAACCGGCTAAGACACAATTTATGAAAAGTTCAGGTTAGGTAATTGCCGTACATATTTGTTTGTTCGTGATGACATTATTATGAACCTTCTACGGCACCGAGTTCAACGGTTTCCCCCCATTTCGGGTCCTAGGAATCGAACTGCATCATTACTTTTTTGAGTTATCACGAAGGCTTCGTACAAATTTTGTATTAAGTTTTTCATCAACTTTGCTATTTTTAAGGGAATAAAACATTTTTTTTAGTGTCTATATTTAACCGTATTTTTTATACTCCTGCAGAGGGTATATTAAAATTGTCCAGATGTTTGTAGCGCATAGAAGGAAGCATCTCCGACCACATAAAGTAAATATATTCTTGATCAGCATGCCGAGCTGAGTTGATATAACCATGTCCGTCCTTTTCTATGCTATCTCCTCCGTCAGTCTTAAAGCTATCTTAACCAAACTTTGCACGAAGTCTTTTGGTACAAAGACGCTGCACATTTGTCGGAACCGGCCAGATCGGATGACTTTAGCATAAAGCTGCCATAGGAACTTTCGGTCGAAAAAGCAGTTTTAGTCAGAAAAACTTTTTTGTTTTCAATGCAAACGTCTTCAAACCTCGTATATATAAGTTTTCTGTACTTTTACATATTATATATATATCCACTAAGTTAAGTAAAAAACGGACAACTATATAGTATAGCTGCTATACAAAAGAAAGGTCTGAAAAAATGCTTTTGCTCCCAAACTTGACAAACATTCGATAGGCTGTGAGTGATCGGCTGCATCGTAAATGTTGTATAAGGATGTCCTATGGAATATTTCGGAGAAAAGGAGAGAGGTTTCTTTCCTGGGATCAAATCAATGTTACATATTGAACTAAACCCCATCTCGAACATGCTCAAAATGATCCTGTATTGGCATTAAATTGTTATCGAATGGTTTGCCTAATTCAATATTTTTTAAGATTACCCCGGGTTCGGGGTAAGACAAATGTGCAGCTTATTTGTACCAAAAGCTTTATCAACTCAGCTCGTCATGCTGATCACGAATATATATAACTTATGACATTTTAATTTACCCTTTACAAGGGTATAAAAAACATCCATTAAGATCCTTTTGGAATGAACAGTTTTATCATATCCCTTTTTTGATATTATAATATCCATTTTTTATATCCCTTGGACAATTTTAAGCTCCATCGGTTAAAAATCTCTGATCAATTCAACATTAAATGGATATTATTAATATCCTTTTTACGGTATCAATTCAATTCGGTATCAAAATGGATACCAAAATCATCCAATGGATCATCAAAAAATATTCTTTTTTCTGCAATTTCGGCTATAATTATTAAAATAATTGTATTTAACATTTAAAGGTGTAATTACTCGTTAATTATTAAGAATTTTAAAGTAATTTCAGACTACTCTTGCAACATTTCACCAGCTTCTTGAGCCTCAGCTTCTTCCGGCCCTGCGGTGTCATGATGGTTCGTTGTTTATTTCTTGACTTGGTATTTGATGATGCGGCTTGCCCTGAGGAGCATCTTCATTATCATTCATTGAAGTGGAAATGTATTCCTGATGGTCCACCTGAGTTCCATTGCCACAATCCGAGAGTTCTTACTGGTTCAGGTAGAGCAGCAACTTGTGAAAAGATTCCATAGAATCGGGTTCTGCATGGAGATGCCATGACTGCCGCTCGACATCACACAATACGCATGGGTTTCGGGTATATGCAAGATATTCCTCAACAGCAGCAAACAAATGTTGATCTGATCGCATTTTTGCGGTGATTATTTCGGCTCAGATTCCAATATATGTTTCATATACTCTCCCACATATTTGGTACACTTGGGATCTGTGAAGGCCTTCTTTCTGGTGTACAACAGCTTGTTCAACTCGAATATGGTGTGACGACCCACTTCAGTGCGATACATAACATCCACGGAGAACAGACATTCTACCGGCACCGTTAAATTGACCAAGATACGTATGACGGACTCTAGGATCCTTTGCATTCAATACAATTGGTATAAGATCGGAGCGTACATTTTGACCAAAACCAATTTCAAGGTGCGAAAACTTTGATCCTCATAGGTTAACTTGTAGTTGATCTCCTTCAAAATGTCTGTCATCATAATAAAGTCGGTTGGTTAGTTGGATTTCGCTTTTCGATGAGTGACCGACAACTTATCCAATGAACCCAATGAAGAGAAGGCGCTGTGCAACTGTGGCGTTGCTAGTATCCAGTCCATAATAAATTGGCTTTTTGAATTCTATATATGGATCTTCTAACTTCTTGCCACACATTGTCGGGTAGGACAAAGTATGCATTTTTTGAAAAGTTTTCAAGATCGCTAAAATAAACAACAAAGAAATAAGATTAATTAGGAATTAGGAATCAATAGCTTCTTAATAGAACTCAGATAAAGGAAGTATAAACGAGACGACCAAGCTAAGCACAGGCGTGTGCCAAAGTTTTTTATATAGTTTAAGTACGATAACATAAATCCATTGTACGACCTATCGTCATCCGATTTCGACAAAATTTTGCAAATCGGTTTGAAAGCATCCACATAACAGTTTGATCCAAATCGGATGACCATATCATACAGCTGCCATAGGAACGATCGGACGAAAAACTAGTTCCAGTGAGAAATAATTTTTCGTTTTCAATGGTAGCGTCTATAAGCTTTCAAGTTATGAATATTTTTTGCTTCAAAACAATTTTTACGATTTTGATCAAATTCGGATGAATACATCAAATAGCTGCCATATAAAAAACTGGCCATACGAATTGGGTCATTGCTTCCCATGTCAAATGCGCAGCCTCACCCTGCAGTTCAACGCCTCAGTACTGAATTTGTCTGTGCTGATTCCGACCTGAGAAGTAGGAATTGCTCCAATTCATGACTGATTTCAGTACTGTTTTCAGTACTACCCATGAAACTAACCCATGAGTTCAGTACTGAAATCATGCCTGAAAGAAGAGAAGGTCATGACGTAGTAGGCCCTGTCTGTGTTAAATTCATGGCTGAAATGCATGTAAAGGCAGCCATGATTTCAGTACCATCCCTTCCAAATCAGGACTGATTCAGCCCTGATTCAGTACTGATTCAGCCCTGATTCAGTACTGAGTGGTACTGAAGGGCAGTTTCTTCCAATTCATTTTTTGGGCGATGAAGAAGAGCAAATGCCGCGACTTTGTTGTGTTGTTCAGGGAGTCTAGTGAGAGATTGTTGAAAAAACACAAAGAGTCCTCAATGAAATCAATAATTTGGTAAAGGAATTTAAAACGGCTCTGGAAAACATGCCCAACGAAAGCATTAAAGAGCTGCGATTTAAGGCGCCCACCACCCAAGGAGTGTTTCGCTACACCAGTGGGCTAAATAAGACAGGATTTAGCAAGCGTGGATCTGTGCTCTACAACAGGACTTTTAAAATTACAGTGCCTGAAGTCTCTTATTAAAATGTCTCGCAGTGGAGAGGAGATCATTCAAAACATGATTAATATATCAACTTATTATAAAGACAATATGCTCACAATAGTGAAAGAGTTAATAGCTGAAAGAGACGCACATCGCGCAGAAGTTGAAGAGTTAAAAGAGAAAGCATGCAAGTACATTTTTTAATTAAATTTAAAAAATATATATATTGTTGCATTGACCATTTAGAAGCATTACAATCACATCAGGCAGATGTTGCTGTGGAGAAGACAGCATGGGATAAAATGAGGATAGCACATGAGCGAGGATTGGAAAGAGAATGCCTCAAGGACCTCATTGATTCTTTTCAAGCTATGGGAGTTTCCATATCAGATTTAAAAGGCGCTAATTTGTAATTTATTTTCAGAGACGTTTTATGTTATTTTATTTTTATACTCGTTACTCGTAGAGTAAAAGGGTATACTAAAGTCGTGCAAATGTACACCCAGCGCCACAAAAAAAGCCGCAGTCTAAATATTCACATATTTGTATGTTTTCTTGCTTGGGGTTTCTATAAATGTTTTCCGAATTGCCCAATTATTTTTTTTACTGATTAATGGAATATTTTTAAATAAAAGTGCATAGCAATTTTTATTTTATGAATGTTAGTTTTTTAGAAAAAGGTTTTTTTCCAGACCCATATTAATTTTGGTGACTTTTCATAATTATGACAACTTAAGGAAAAAAATTATAATAATTAGAATAGTGCATATACTCAACAAATAATGATTTTTTTCCAAAAGTATACTTAATTGGCTATAATCTAATATATATTTTGTATCAAATTAATGTTAATTTTTTTTTTTTAAATTTAAATTAGTACTTTGTAGTACCCCCTTTTGCTTTAATTACACATTTTACCCTATTGGGCATCTAATTGTACAAAGCGCTTAAATATTCCTCAGTGATATCCTCGAACCATACTTTTTCTATCACATCCTTCAATTCTGCCATGGTTTTAGGCTTCCTTTTTTTATTTTCGCAGCCATAAGGGCCCAGACATTCTCTATTGGGTTGAGGTCAGGGCTGTTTCCGGGCCAATTTAGGGACAATTAGGGCCAAGGAAAAAAAAATTGGAGTGATTCCGAATGGTCACGAGTCCGATTTTCGGATGAGTCCAAATTCAATCTCATTGGACCCGATGGCTCTTGCAAGGTGCGCCGTAGAAAAGGGCGAACGATATTTGGAAAATTGCTGTGTGGGAACCGTTAAGCATTCACCATACATTATGATATGGGGATGCATATCTAAATATAAAACTGAATCAATTTTAATGATTCAGGGTATGGTGAACGCGGAAAAATATAAAGATATAATTTTAAGTGGAGTTGTGCCTAGCATTGAGGCAATAAGTGAGAAAGAAGAAGATCCTATTTTTCAAGATGATTCTGCACCTTGCCATCGGGCTCGATCTGTAAGAAATTCAGTGAGCTTTTGTTATTAAAGCAACTTAATCAATTAATTTTGACCTCTTCTTAACGAAGATAACAATTTTGAAGAAAGAATTGGGCATTAAGTCCCTAAATTGGCCCGGAAACAGCCCTGACCTCAACCCAATAGAGAATGTCTGGGCCCTTATGGCTGCGAAAATAAAAAAAGGAAGCCTAAAACCATGGTAGAATTGAAGGATGTGATAAAAAAAAGTGTGGTTCGAGGATATCACAGGAATATTTAAGCGCTTTGTACAATTCGATGCCCAATAGGGTAAAATGTGTAATTAAAGCAAAAGGGGGTACTACAAAGTACTAATTTAAATTTAAAAAAAGAAAATTAACATTAATTTGATACAAAATATATATTAGATTATAGCCAATTAAGTATACTTTTGGAAAAAAATCATTATTTGTTGAGTATATGCACTATTCTAATTATTATAATTTTTTTCCTTAAGTTGTCATAATTATGAAAAGTCACCAAAATTAATATGGGTCTGGAAAAAAACCTTTTTCTAAAAAACTAACATTCATAAAATAAAAATTGCTATGCACTTTTATTTAAAAATATTCCATTAATCAGTAAAAAAAATAATGGGGCAATTCGGAAAACATTTATAGAAACCCCAAGCAAGAAAACATACAAATATGTGAATATTTAGACTGCGGCTTTTTTTGTGGCGCTGGGCGTATGTAACAGACAGAAGGATTTCCGACCATAAAAAGTATACATATATATTCTTGATCAGCATCAACAGCCGAGTCGATATAGCCATGTCCGTCCAACCGTCCGTCCGCCTGCCTGTTTCTACGCGAACTAGTCCCTCAGTTTTGATGCTATCGAGCTGAAATTTAACACAGTGTCTTCTTTTAGCTGCATGCTGCTAATATGACGGAACCTGCCGGATCGGATTACTACTTGTAGCTGCCATAGAAATGTTATGTCGGAAAATGGGTTTTTGTGAGAAAAACTTTTTTGTTTTCAATGTTGGCGTTCATTAACTCGGTCATGATTAAAATTAAATGTTTTTAAGCTGATCTGCGAAGTTTGGTCGAAATCGCTTACCTTTGGAGCGAGCTTTTGCAAGTGTATTAAAACTTCGGCACAGACGAAGTTAGCTTTCGTTTTTTGTTTGTTTTAAATTTTATCATTCTTAACAGGGCTGTAAAAGAATGATTAATTTTTATTTTTAATTCACAATGAATTAGCAAAAATTTGAATTAATTCAATATTTCCAAAATTAGAATTGAATTGATTTTGATTTAATTCACTTACAAAAAAAAAAAGAATTGAAGAAGTGTAACAGACAGAAGGAAGCAAACTAGACTCCATAGAGTACTATTATTTTATTAAATACAATACTAGTTATAGTTAGTTATATTTATTTTTATAAGTCGTTAACTTTTAATAGCAAAAGCTATTCAAAATTCTCGTCTCCCAGACATACACGTTTGGATACGTTCAAAATTGAAGCGTAGGAAAACAGCCTCCCTACTGCAACTGACTGAAGCCCTCTTAATTTGTGGATACTTGGGCACTCAATGTTTCTTCAGATGTATCTAAAAATAAATAATTGCTTATTGTAAAATTCTTAAATTCTCTTTAGCTCTGAAATTTTGCACTGATTTATTAATATTAAAAGTATGTTTAATTATAACGCATTAACCGTTTCAAAAAATAATATTTGTTATTTTAAACAGGCAAATGTGACAAAATGAATGAAGTAGCAGATCATCAAATAGCAGATAAATCAAATGAATGAACATACAAATTTTTTAACTCATTTGAATTTCTACAAAATCAATTCAATTCTTTTTTTTTGTAATTGAATTAAATCAAAATCAATTCAATTCTGATTTTGGAAAAATTGAATTAATTCAAAATATGTCAATTCGATACCTGAATGATTCTCAGGAATGATTCAAAATTGAATCATTCGTTTACAGCTCTGATTCCTAAGCTTGGTGATTGTTAATTGGATATGCTTTCAAATTTTGAAATTCAAACAGATTCCTTTAATTTGGTAGAAATTGGTCGGAAATTGGGTTTTAGTTAGAAAACACTAGGCAACAAGGTTCAGTATATTGAAGGGTTGATGGTGATTCTATATGATGTTCGTGTGCTGAACACGAATCTGTTTTCCGAAAATTCAAAAACTTTAAAAAAAACTATTCCAAAGAATTGTACGATGGTTTTTAGCGAAGGTATACCATTTTTAAAACAAAAAATAAAATACTATGATTGCTTACTGCCCAAAGCTATGATTTACAAAAACAGTAGAACAGGCTAGTAATTTGCATAAATGCAAATTTTCAACAACACCCATTGCATACTTTGGGGCAGCAACAATATATTCGACTTTTTCTGAAAACATATAAAATTACTAAAAATGGTACATCTTGATTGGAAAAAATCGTAGAATTGTTTGGGATAGTTTATTTCAAAGTTAAGGAGTAGTAGTTTACCATAACACAGTTCGACAAAATCTAACTTTTTTTTAATAAGAAGAGAATCAAAATAAAAATATTGGTTCCCCACAAAACTAAAAAAGGTAAAAATGGGCATTTTGTGCAACTTTAAGCTCAAATTACTAAAAATCTCGACGTTTCTGAAAACAGATTCGTGTTCAGCACACGAAAATCATCTAGAATCACCACCAAGCCGTTAATATACTGGAAAAAGTCTAATTTTGTTGCCTTGTGAAATTTTTTGATAAAAACGCTAGCGTTCTTAGCTCTTATGTTTTAAATCCAGTATTTTCAAGGGTATAACAAGTTCGGCACAGAAAAAGTTATCTTGGTCTTCTCGTTTTAAAATCGAAGAGGAGACTTTTGTATCCCGCAAAAGAGTTATTTTTCATATCTCTCTATAGAAACGCATTTTGGTATCTCGGAAATGTAGCACAGTTGTAAACTTTTTGCCGAATTGAGATTCCAGATGAGAGATACCAATTGGATGAATCGCTTTATTATTTTCCGTTATATACGGCGGTCTCACGGAAATCTCTTCCAACCAAATTCCAACCCAAAGCCAATTCTCGGTGTCCCAGAAATCTCTTTCGGTTGGTTTCAAATCTCTCGTGTTTTGTTAGGATTCACCACCCAAACAGTTTTAAAAAGCAAAAGTAATTTTGGAAATGTAAACAACATTATTTTTCTGGATAGGTTGCATCAAATGAATAAATTATTTATTTAGTTTACACATTGTAATTTGCGTTTTAATAATTATTCGCAAAACCAACCAAAGTCTTTCATGCGTACATACAAGAAAGTACGCAAGGATCCAACACAGACACTTATAATGAAAAATAGCACTATCGTCAATCATCTATACAAGCAAATCCATATTGATGCCAGACTAAAAATGGGACTATACTGCTCTGGAGGACACGCACCAAGAATGTATGGTCTGCCAAAAATTCATAAACAGGGCTCACCATTGAGGCCGAACGCAGCATCGACAAACGTCCCGTGCTACAAATTGGCAAAACACGTAGGAACAATAATAAAGAACATCGTCTCTGACACATACAACATCCAAAATGCGACACAACTAAAGGAAAAATTGACCACGAAAAAAATTGAAAGTGATGAGATATTAGTATCGTTTGACGTGGTCTCATTATTTACAAATATACCCGTAAAACTAGCCATTAATATATCAATACACACAAATATACCAAAGACAAAATTTAGGGAAATACTAGAATTCGTACTCATCGAAAACAATTATGTATCATTTGACAATCATATATTCACCCAAATATTTGGTTTGCCTATGGGAAAACCGATATCGCCTACTATAGCTAATGAAGTACTTGACAAAATATTGGACGATACAAAAGAGGAACTGGACAAACAGAATGTTGATGATATATTTTGCGTGATAAGGAAGTAGGAACAAGAGAAGATATTGGAGACAAGCAACATCCAAGAATACAATTCACAATAGAGGTAGAGAAAAACCAGACAATACCATATTTAGACACCGAAATATAAAGAGAAGAAGGCAAACTATTATTTAAATGGTACACGAAGGACACAGCATCAGGACGCATAATGAATTTCCATTCACATCAACCGATAACCCAAAAAATAAATACGGCCAAAATATGATAGCAAAAGCATAGACCCGAAATATATATTAAATTAAAGAAAATTCTATTAAAAACAACTTTCCAGGACAGCTCATCGAAACACTCATAACAGATGCCACAAAAAAGAATACCGTACCGAACCCCAATAAGGAAACCAAAGACACTATTTACATACAAAATAACAAACAAACACTCAATTACTAAAATAATTTCAAACCAACATTCAAACATAACGTACGCTTACAAAGCTGACACAAGCACAAGGAAACTCTTTACAAACACCAAAGACCGACTAAACAAGGAACAACAACAAAATGTAATATACGAAATTACATGTAAAGGGAAAGAGGCAGAATCTTGCTACGGCGTTTACATCGGAACAACAATACCACCGCTTCAAACAAGAATTTCAGAGCACAAATGTGACGCAAAAAACAAAAAGGAGACAACAGCATTAGCGCAACACTTGACATCAGCTGATCATACAGCGAATTTTGACAACGTTAGGCTAATAGACATAGAGAGGAGAGAGCGAACAAGACTTACGCTAGAGATCTTACGCATTCAGCAGAGAGGAGAGAGAGCTTCGAACCACAAAGAAGACTTCTACCAAAGCAATTACATTTACGCGGCAGCGATAGCAGAAAGAAACAATAAACAAATCAAAATACACAACAAAACGCACAATGGGAGGACTCAACAATAATAATTGCACAAAACGAAATTAACACTATGACAAAAATTATGACTTACATATGTATGTATAAAAATGTATATTTTGTATTATTGTATTTAATGTAATAAAAAAATAAACACAGGCTGTGGCCGAAACGCGTAGGAGAAAAAGAAAAATTTGGATGAGGAACAACGGCCATTACAACCCAAACATTTAACACACAAAAGCAACCACCTCAGGTGTCGCCATCTACAGATTGTGACTCCCTCTATGTGGCAGCCAGCTGACTAAGGGCTGGCAAGTTATACAGTGCCGCTCAACTGAATAGGATTGACTTTTTTTTAGGTTTGAAACGTTGTATCTCTGTAACAAGCACTCCGATTTAAGCGAAATAAATTTTGTTGTATAAAGAAATCAATCATTTGTGAAATAGCAAAGTTTCTGTTCTGGTAGTTTTGTTTTTATATCATTATTATTATGTTTTCAAAAACAGCCAAAAATCTCCATGTTTTTTGGCTCAACTGAATAAGTTTGACCACTACAACTATTAAACAAAAGTATAGAAAGCAAAATTTCAAGGCACTGGGTAACTTAAATAATAAAGGACACTGTTTTAGCATTATTTGGTATGCCCAACCTTGTTCTTAATTATTTCAAACATACGGTTTGGTAAGGAATCATAATATTTTTCAATATTATTTAGTGAAATTGTTGACCAGGCTTTTTTAATTGCTTCAACTAGGGTACCAGAGTCACTAAATTGTCTTCCTAATTCGTATACTCTCATGGGAAAAAGTCCCCAATTGTTCTCGATAATGTTAATGTCAGGGGAGTAAGGCGGCCAGTCGAGCAATTTGACGATTTTGTCTTTAATCCACTGTTTTACAACGCGAGCGGTATGGATGGGAGCGTTGTCATGTTGGTACGTCCATGGAATATGACCATAAATCTCCGAAAAGTGAGGAAAAGGCTTTTGGAGCACAGTCTTGTACACATTTGCGTTCATCTTCGAGGTGACAAAGTGAAGCTCGCATGTTCCATAAAACGATATCGCCCCCCACACCATTACTCCACCTGCATAAGAGTGATGACGACTTAAAAAACATTCTTCCTTTCGCATATTGTGGAAATAGTAATTATAGCCATCATGTCTATCGAGGTTGAACTTCTTTTCGTCGAAGAAGACCAGCGTCTTACACTTTTTGTTCCACGTCATGTGTTCTCGGGCAAATTGAAGTCGTGCTTCCTTACGAGCATCATTGAGAGGTGGTTTTTTTTTTTTTTTCAATCTCTTCAAGCGTTTGGCGCTTCGAATAATTCGTTTTACCGTGGCCACACTAACATTTACGCCACATTCTTCCCTAATTTTACCAGTAGAAAGTTGGGAATTTAAGGCAGTTCGTAGGATAAGTCGCCTTTCGGTTGCTGTTGTTGCATATTTTTTTCCTCCATTCATTTTTTTTCCATAGTCTGCTTCATTAAGGCCTGTTCTGAGAAGCGCGGAAAATTTAGCTCGCTAAATTGCACATAATAAATTTAGCATCCACATAAATTATTAGTGAGCCCATATATAAGTCAAAGAGACCAAATACAGAAACGACCACACTGGTAGTCAGCTGTTTTGTTTTGTTTACAAACAAAAGTTGAAAGTGTTTTTTTTTTTCAAAAATTGTTGAGTTTGGCGCCGACCCTAGAGGGGTGACTATTTAACAGCAGGCCACAAGAACTTTTTCTCACAAATACGTTTCAACTTCATTTATTTTATTATACTTCAATTTGGTGTACAGGTTAGGGTATAATTGAGATGAGGTGACGTTCGAGGCGACGTGCGTGGCTACGTTCGAGGCGGCGCTTTAAAAAGAATCGTTGCCTTGGGTATCTGCAGCCAAACTAAACTCAAGTCCGCATGGCAGTCTGTTCCTAACCTAGTAGGCGAGCTTAAAGCACCATAAGCAACGGTTCTTTTCCCAGCACTTGCGCTGGGCTTGATTTGGTAAACAAATATGATTTAAAAGGGAGTGAGTGATAACAGGGTCGGCCTACACTAACTGTGTGGGCGCTGCATGTGCATTGGATGATTTCGGCGGCAACATTCTCCCCCCAGTAAACTTGTCCGCTTCAGGGGCTGGTTTTACTCCATTATTGCCGACGTCCAGCACGGCTACTTTAGCCACGGGTCGCTGATAGGTCCCGCTGGCTGTTTTGATGATCACTCTTCTCACCTGGTTGTCTTTGGCCAATATCGTTTGCTCGACTATACCTTTGGGCCAACTATTGCGCGGCAAGTTTTCGTCCACTACCAAGACGACATCTCCGACTGCTATTGGTGGCCTCTTCGCATACCACTTCCCGCGTCGGGCTAGATCTGGGACATACTCCCGCACCCAACGTCGCCAAAACTGATCAGCGAACAGTTGTGCGGAGTGCCACATATGCCGCACGGCGTGTGTTGTGTCGAAGATGGGCTTGTAACCACTTGGTGATCCCATTAGCAGATGGTTGGGTGTAATAGCCTCGTCGTCCTTGGCTTCTAGGGATACGAAGGTAAGAGGCCTCGAGTTAAGGATAAACTCGACCTCCCATAGTGCGCTTTGTAGGCCTTCACTGGTGAATTTCATTGTCGGGCAGATCGCGTATAGGACCTTTTTTACGGAGCGAACAAGGCGCTCCCATGCTCCCCCCATATGAGGGGCTGCGGGTGGATTGAATTTCCACTTTATGTTGTCAAACGACGCTCCGATTTCATTAAAGTTGACTTTGAGGAGCTCGTCGCAGATAACTTTTTGGGCAGCTATAAAGTTGGTTCCGTTGTCAGTGTAAATCTCCCTTGGAGCTCCCCGCCGGTTGACGAAGTTGCGTATGCTCATTATGCATGACGCAGTATCAAGAGAACACGCCAGTTCCAGATGAACTGCCCTTATAGTCAGGCAGGTGAAGATAACGCCCCATCTTTTCTCTCGTCGTCGTCCCACAGTGACAAAGAGAGGCCCAAAGTAGTCGATTCCGACATAGGTGAATGGGCGTTGATAGGATGCCAGCCTGGCAGCTGGCAGTGGCGCCATCTGAGGGACCTCTGGTTTGGCGCTCTCGTTCTTGCAACGCTGACAGAACCTTCGCATGCCTTTGTACAGAACTCGCAGGCGCGGTATATAGTAGACGCCTCGGATTCTGTTAATGCACGCCTCGTGTGATGAGTGATGCATTTTTTGGTGATACCACTTTACTATGAGACGTGTTATGTGGTGCCCGTGTGGGAGCACCAGCTGTTGTTGACTGCATAGATATTCCGTTCGCCCTCGGACTCGTAGCAGCTTGTCCTTATCTAGGAATACATTCAAACAAATTAGTTTTGAATTGGGTTTTATACTTTTACCTCGAGCCAGGTTGGAGATTTCTGGGCGGAATTCGGATGCCTGTGCGTGCCGCAGCAGAAAGTTTTGCGCACGCTGAATCATCTCATAAGAAACCTCCTTAGGTGGCGGCGCCTTTTGTAGTTTGGCTCGAAGTATTTCGATGTAGAGAATATACACCGCTACGGCTTTGTAAAGCCTTCCCCAGTCGGAGAAATATTCCGTGTTGATTATTGACTCCAGTGACAAATTGTCGGTGAAGAATACGTTATGCCTGACCTCGGCATTGTTTGGTGGACCCAGATCGTTGCAGCTTGGCCACTCTGATTTGTCGAGTAGCAGGAATTCTGGTCCTCCAAACCATTTATCGGCAATATTTAGGCTGGATGGTTTCGTTGCGTAATCTGCGGGGTTAAGATGTGTTGGCACCCAGTACCATTGGTTGATTTCGCTGTATTCCAGTATTTCGCCCACGCGATGCATGACGTACTGCTGGAATTTTCTAGGATCCATCCGAAGCCATTTTAAAACCGTCTTAGAATCCGACCAATACCAGATCGAATTTATTGAGAGTCGTGAATTGCTTAGTATCTGCTTGCTCAGCCTGGTTCCGATTACGGCAGCCTGTAGTTCCATCCTTGGAATGGACAACGGGTTTAGTGGTGCCACCTTAGCTTTGGCGGCCACGAGGCTGAGGTAAGTTTCTTCCCCTTGGCAAATACGCAAATAGGAGACAGCTGCATATGCCATTTCGCTGGCGTCCACAAAGGTGTGCAGCTGTACATCATGGACTTGCTCGTTCGTTTTAAAGTAGCATCTTGGAATAGATACAGCGGCAATCGTTGATAGGGACCGTTTCCATCGGGTCCATTTTGGGCAGAGCTGGTCCGGCAGGATTTCATCCCACTCAACTTTGCTCCGCCAGACATCTTGCAATAGGATTTTTAACTCAATTGTGAAGCACGAAATGAATCCCAGCGGATCGTACATTGACATAAGTACTTGCAGGAGTTCGCGCTTTGTTGGTGCAGTCTCATCTTCGAAAACATTTCGTTTTAGCCTGGCGAATTTCAGTATAAATTTAAAATCATCTGACTCCGGGATCCAGTACAGGCCAAGCACCTTCTCGGTGGCAGTAATTTCAACGAATTTGGGGGAGGTTGATTCGCTGTCTAGCTCGTACAAGACTTCTTTGGAGTTCGATGACCAGTTGCGTATATGAAAGCCGCCAGCTGCATGGATACTTCTGACTTGGTTCGCGATCTCGGCTACTTGTTTGTCATTTTCGCCGCTGTAGATAAAGTCGTCCACATAGTGGTAATCCTTGACTGCCTGTGCCGCGATTGGAAACTGTTGTTGGAACCTAGCGGCGTTTTTGTCACGGATAAAGTGCGCAATGCAAGGTGCGCAGTTGATACCAAACGTAAGCGCCTCCATAGCGTATACGCTTGGCTGCCGTGCCTCGTCGCTTGGCTCGTCGTTTGGTTCCCACCAAAGGAACCTCTGGGCATGCATGTCTGCTGGTCTCACTCGGATCTGGTGGAACATTTCGGCGATGTCGCCGCAGATTGCCACTCTTCCCGCCCGGAATGAGATTAATAGGTCCAGCAATGGTTTTAACAGATCTGGCCCGCTGTGTATGAAGTCTTTTAGGGCCCTCCCGCCTGACTGTGCGGCTGCGTCCCACACAAGACGGACTCTTCCCGGTTTGTTAGGATTGCTGGTGATGAAGGTGGGTAGATACCATACCCGTTTGTTTGGTTCTGCTATTTCCGCAGGAGTAAGTTTGCGGGCATAATTCTTTTGGACAAGATTGTACACCTCCTTCTGAATTTGCTCCCTAAGCTCAGGTTGCTTCGAGAACCTTCTCTGTAGGCACGTCAGACGTCTAAGTGTTGCCTGATAGCTGTCGGGCAGCGCGATGTCAGCATCCTTCCAGAGTAGGCCGACTTCATACCTGCCGTTCTTAAGAACGGCCGTTGATTCGAGACTAGCTAACGCTTTGGTGTCTTCCGCCGATGATATCTTCTTTTCTGGGGTCGCGTCTAAAGAAAACGCTAGTTTAATGTCATCATGCAGCTTTGCGTCGTTGTAGCTGCAGTTGCACCGGTGCATGTTAACATGTCCGCCTGTGGACTCATGCGGTGTGCAGCTTTGTAGCGTCCAGCCCAGACGCGTTTTTGACGCTATTGGTTGATGCCACGCACCCTCGCGTATTTTGAGGGGCACGGCCAGGTGCCAGTTATTTGCGCCGATGAGAATGGTAGGACGCGCATCAGTGTATGACGCTATAGGTAGCCCCGCCAGATACGGGAACTTTTCTGCGAGCGCACGCATGTTGATTGACTGGACAGGTAGATTCAGGCTTTCTACACTGTGTACATCCTTCAGAAAGAATTTGTTCCCAGTGTGAACATTGGCTATGTTCAGCGTGGCCCGCTCTGATGCGTCTTCGATGCGTGTCGTATCGTCGGTCCATCTCAGGCATAGTGGTTGCCGGACACCTTGTAGGTTGAGCTGCTTGAAGACCTTGTTCTCGATGAGTGTTACGGATGAGCCCTCATCTAGAAATGCAAAAGTATTAATTACTTTATTTTGATTACGAATGCGAACTGGAACAATACGAAAATTTGTCTGGTCCGCATCTCGATGGGTATGGATGTGCCCGCTCTCCGGCTTTGGCACATTTGGGGCCTTGGTTGGCCCATACGAGTCGCTCAACGGCGCGACTACAGTTGACTGCTGCTCTTCGTGGATTAGGGGGTGGTGCCGTTTGTGGCAGCCTTGGATGCCGCACACCTTTTCACGTTGGCACTTTTGGCGGTGACTGTTCAGGCATTGATGACACAGCTTCTTGTTGCGTATGACATCCTTCTTCTGCTCCAGAGACATTGATTTGAACTCCAGGCAGTTTTGCAGTTTGTGCCTCGTCTTGCCGCATAAGAGGCACTTCACCTCCTTGGAAGGTGCTCCTCGGTCCGCTGTGTGGTGATGTAGGCTCCCGCTCTTTCCATGGTAGAGCGGCGGTGATACCTGGCTGGCTGCTTCGGCGATATTGTATATCCACTGGCTAAACACCTCCAGAGATGGTGCTTTAGCATCCTTAGGATGCATTGCCCATTGCAGCTTCAGATGTGTGGAAAGCTTTTCCACTAGCTCTTGCACGAGCATTGGGTTGTCCATGTAGCTGGTTAGCTCACATGACTTCATCGTTGAATAGATGTTTCGTACGCAAAGTGCGTATTCGATAAGCGGCTCCAGCTTATCCTTGGGTGGAGGCAGTTGCCTCGTCTTCTCCAACAGCATGTGCAGAATATGTTCGGGTCGCCCGAAACACATGCGCAGAGTTTGCATGATTTCGGGGACCATTGCAGGCAGAAGCAGTTTGCTTTGGACCATTTCACGTGCTTTCCCTCTCAGGCTCGCTTGCAGCCGCATAAGATTTTCAGCGTTGGTGTAGCCGGCGATTTCCGTACTTGTTTGAAAACTGCTAAAAAATAATGGCCAGTTTTGTGGATTGCCATCGAATGTAGGCAAATCTCTCGGAATCGCTTGCCTCGCCGCTAGTTGTGCGGCACTTGGTGTCTGTGTGGCGGCTGATGCACGTGTATTTAAGTTTGGGTCCATTTGCAGGTTATCTGTTGCCAGGTTGGCAACCCTGCTCAACTGTTGAAGAACTGTTGTGAGCCAGGGCTGCGTGAGCTGCGCGCCTAATTCGGCTTGTTCACATGTTGTTGGCAGCGTGTGTGTGGTTGAGGTTAGGTACGTTTGGTGAGCCCCTCTTGGCGCCGTATGTATTGGCCTACTTTGGGGACTCCACATGTTACGTACCGATGATATACCTCCAGTGGCCATCGTTGTGGTTGTTGTCGTCGTAGGTATGGAGACAACTGCATTGTTGGTACTCGGTCGTGGTGCACATAGTCCAAATTCGAGACCCATTTCTGCTAGTGATTCCATAAATTTGGCCGGTGATGAAGACGCTTGTGGCTTATCCGCGTATGGAGGACTTGCGAGTGACTGAAGTGCAGTTGCCAATAAAGTTGTGACGACTTCCGGAGATACGTTTGCGCAATCACAGCTCCAACTATCGCCGGGTCCATCATCGTTGGCTCCAACACAATCGAAATGATACCAGGCACAACATCGGTTGCACTGCACCATCCGATCGCTATCTTCCTGCATACATCTCTTGCAATGGTACACTCCACTAGAAACGTCTTTACTTGGCATCATTACGCACGATCTTTGTATTTGTGGCAGAGGGTTAACCCAAAGTCTGCCGCAGTAGTTAACAAAGGCGATTTGTAGGTTTGGACTTATGTAAGTCGTTGGCGGTTCACCGCTTGGTTGGTTTGTCACGTGTAAGTGAGTGGTTATGCAATCACATGGGATTGCTGTAGATTCTTTTTAAAGAATTGTTGAGTTTGGCGCCGACCCTAGAGGGGTGACTATTTAACAGCAGGCCACAAGAACTTTTTCTCACAAATACGTTTCAACTTCATTTATTTTATTATACTTCAATTTGGTGTACAGGTTAGGGTATAATTGAGATGAGGTGACGTTCGAGGCGACGTGCGTGGCTACGTTCGAGGCGGCGCTTTAAAAAGAATCGTTGCCTTGGGTATCTGCAGCCAAACTAAACTCAAGTCCGCATGGCAGTCTGTTGCTAACCTAGTAGGCGAGCTTAAAGCACCATAAGCAACGGTTCTTTTCCCAGCACTTGCGCTGGGCTTGATTTGGTAAACAAATATGATTTAAAAGGGAGTGAGTGATAACAGGGTCGGCCTACACTAACTGTGTGGGCGCTGCATGTGCATTGGATGATTTCGGCGGCAACAAAAATAGTTTTATTAAGCTGCGCAACAGGAACACAGATATGTATGTTGTTGGAGGTAGCGGCATCAAATTCCGGTTCAAGGAGTTGGGCGAGGATCAAATTATTGCCCGTATGAGACACACTTGGAGTAGGTGCAGATCGAGGAGGAGGCCTACGAGTCTATTTTACGGATATTGGGAGATGATATGCGTCCTGCCATCGTTTTAATGGGGTCGAGAATGTCGTCAACAAGGCTGATCTGTTTGAGATGTCGGGCATAATCTCGTACTACTACTTGAAGAATTATTTGGAAGTCTGCCGTTCGGGAAACTGTAATCGTTTGGAGAAGTTTGTACAAGAGATTGGGTCATCGGCCTACAGTGTGGGTCAGCTGAAGCAGTTTGTGGAGTACATAGTGCTTCATGCGCCCCTAACGAATGCCCAGATATGCGATAACAT